>JARBHA010000023.1:0-237665 GCA_030254885.1 Vitis rotundifolia
CCCCCCTTTGCCCAAGCTTTTTTGAAATGCTCCCCTACTTTGAGACAACAAAAGGTCTTAGCCCCTTCCAAAAGGAAGGTCAAGCCTTTACCAATGAAACGAACCCAAGAAGAAAAGTTTGGGTCCATTTCGCAGATTGTTCCGAACACTTTCCCCTTGGCCTCGTCGACTGAAATCTCAAAGGTCTTCGAATCCACTCCAAACTAACACTTTCTATCGGGAAAAACCATAGCCATCCCACTTTTTTCCAAGTTTTAAAATTATAAAGCACATTTGGGAGTTTTATATTTTGAAATTTTAGGGATTTTGAGTTCTAAAATTATAAACGTAACATAGTTTGACATATTTTGGTCACCTATATATTAAATAATTGTCATCTCAACTATCACTGACATGTGATCTTTTTAAAACATAAGGTTTTTTTTTTGGATAATTTTGTCTCACAAAATGTCATATATCTTAGAGAGTAATCTTATGTAGGGATGATAATAGGGTACTTTTTTTCGGGTACTTGTTCATGCCGCCTCGCCCTTAATGGGACGAGTTTAAAATTTAAATAAACGAGTTTGAGATTTTTTGAAAACCTTGGACCGGTTCGGGGTGGGTTTAGGTATTGTCTTATTTTGCTCTGTCTTATCCTGCCCTATTATATAAAATTTAATTTCAAGAATTAATTTAATTTAATTTTAATTTTTTAATTTTTAATATATATAATAATAAAATACTTTTAAAATAAGTTATAAACAATTATAACATTTTAATTATTTATAAAATATATTTATTTTAATGTAATTATTTTTTAAAAAAATATATATGTTTAATTTTTTTTTTTAAAAGAAAAGTTAAATGCGGTGGGGCAAATTGGGTAAGAAATATTTTAAATAAATGAGAGGGGATTGCGGATGGGGACGACCTCATCCCAAACTGGTCACTTTGCCATCCTAATTCCAGGTTATGGAAATTTACGAGTTTTTTGCCTATTATCACCTTTTGTATGGCTTTATGGTAATTATCTGGGATAAAAATGTAAATTCATTAACTTCGGGAAGTGAAGTTAATGGACACGTGTAAGTGCATGAAGAATTGTCAGAACTCATGTGACGATCAGTGGTAGGCTGATAGTAGATTTAGCACACTGTCCAAGAAACACTCAAGAAAACGAAAAGGAATCACCTATAAAAGAGATTTGAGAGACGACCTCACACATTTTTCATTCCATTCAAGCATCCGTATCAGTTTCTCACATTTTACCAAGAAAATCCCACATCATTTCCTAGAAAAGCCCTACTACTGCATTGTTTCCAACCTCATTGTGTGACAAGAGATGTTTTCTTCGACTGACGACCCTCCCCACCTAGAGATCCCACCTAGCCACGATCGTTTGCCCATTAGGAGAAACCCTAACCCTAATACTCACCATTGTGTTTGTTCTGGTCACCAGCGCGATCCTCGGCTGTAGAGCATTCAAGTGGCCCGAGCTCACCGAGGCGCTCATGGAGGCCCATTTTGCCCTATGTGTAGATTCTTGATACATTCTATTATTTTTTCTGCTTTGTTTATAGTTGTATTGATGATCATGTGGAACAAAATCCTCATGGCAGATGTTAAATTTAATGAATGAGTATATTATTCTGTCACATTGGTAATAAACATTACCACTGTATATGTACAAAATGAGCTAAGCTAAATAAGGTAAAATGGCTAGGCTAAGTAAGGTAAATGGTAATTACAAAGAGAGATTGACATTCTATAGAAGGTAATCTTGGTAATCTTGGGAGGTAATCTTGGTTGACACCTAAGATTACCTTTAATACTCCCCCTCAAGTTGGAGCATGAAGGTCCGTAATGCCCAACTTGCAAACAAAATGATGAAACAGGCTTTTCCCAAGGGCTTTAGTGAAGATGTCGGTGATCTGGTGCTGCGTGGAGATATGGATAGGCATAAGAAGGCCAGAGCGGAATTTTTCACGTACATAATGACAATCAATCTTTATATGTTTTGTACACTCATGGAAGACTGGATTGCGTGTAATGTGGAGTGCAGCTTGATTATCACAATAAAGGATGATGCGCTTAGGATGTAATACCATGAGATCAGAGAGCAGAGTCTTGAGCCAAACAAGTTCACATGTAGTTGTGGCCATAGCACGATATTCGGCCTCTACGGAAGAACGAGAGACAATTGTTTGTTTTTTTGTTCGCCAAGAAAGAGGGCTGGTCCTAAGTGTGATGAAAAAGCCTGTAGTAGAGCGGCGAGTGGTAGGACAATTGGCCCAATTAGAGTCAGAGTATGCAGAAAGCTGAAAGTCACAAGTGGATGGAAAAAATAGTCCATGGCCTGGCAAGCTCTTTAGATAGCGAAGCACATGTAAGATAGCCTGATAATGCGATTCTTATGAAGCGTGCATGAACTGGCTTAATAAGTTAACAAAAAAAGATATGTCTGGCCGAGTAATGGTCAAATAAATAAGACGACCCACCAATCATCGATAAGGGCTAGGATCAGAGAGTAAGACCCCATCTTCCGAAGTGAGCTTCAGGTGCTGTTCCATGGGAAAAGAAGCTGGGCGAGAGCCTAACATACCAGAGTCGGCTAGGATGTCCAAAGTATATTTGCGTTGAGAGAGAAAGATCTCAGAAAGAGAACGTGCCACCTCAAGACCAAGGAAGTATTTAAGGTTCCTTAAATCTTTAAGCTTGAACCGGTCAGCTAGAAAAGTCTTGAGGTTAGTGATAACAATAAGATAATTTCCTGTAATTAAAAGATCATCAACATATACCAAAACCATAGTGAAGGAGGAACCCTGAGTTCGTGTAAATAGAAAATGATCAGCAGTAGATTGAGAGTAACTAGCCAAAAGGAGCATAGATGATAATTTGGAGTACCAGTTGCGTGAGGCTTGCTTAAGTCCGTATAGAGACTTGAGTAAGTGACACATACGGGACTCCCCCTTTTGACCATATCCAGGTGGTAAGGTCATGTAGACTTCCTCATCCAAGTCACCATGGAGGAAGGCATTGTTGACATCGAGTTGATGAAGGTGCCAGTGACGAGCTGTAGCAATGGTAAGAACACAACGGACCGTAACAAGCTTGGCAACGGGGGCGAAAGTGTCATGATTGTCGAGGCCCTCAACTTGATTGTATCCTTTAGCAACTAATCGAGCTTTATGGCGTTTGATCGAACCACCTGCACGAAGTTTGGTTTTGAACACCCATTTGCAACCAATAGGTTTCTTTCTAGGGGGAAGAGAAGTAAGAGTTCATGTGTTATTAGCCTCAAGGGCTTGGATTTCAGTCTGCATAGCATCACGCCAATGTGAATGCTTGACAGTTTGAGAATAACTAGATGGGTCAATTGATTGTGATAACATGGATTAAAAAATATAATGAGCAGGTGAAAATTTAGAATAGGAAACAAAATGAGATAAAGGATGAGCCATACCGGAAGACGTGTCAGAATGAGTAGAGAGCGCAGTGAATGAGGGTAAGGCAGAACAAAAGTAGTCACGTAAGTGAGAGGGTCTGTTTATGGTACAATGAGGGCGGGTGGGAGGTGGTGGTGATGTGGAATGTGGTAGGTCGGGTTCGGAAGTAATATGAGGGTAAGAGGACAATTTAACATCACCCGTAGAGGTGACATTAACTGTATTTCCTGTAGGAACATTGACAGAGAGAGGGTGAGCAACAGGGTGTAAAGTTGAAATAAAATTGGACGTGGTAATATGGTGGGTGGCTCCACTATCTATTATCCAAGGGAGAGATGTAATTGGTTGAAGTGGGCACGGTGGTAGACCTGAGAAGGCAAGTGTGGGGGGTTGTAGAAGTTCAAGCAGATGGCCATATTGCTTAAGTGAGAGCCTAGGGACGACACTCGTGGAGGGGACCGTTGAGCTAACTGTCACATTATGCACCGCTGGAGTTGAGCTTGTCGGCGGTTTCTTGGGTTTGGTCGGCCACCATTCGGGATAGCTGATCTCCATGAAGCAACGGTCACGGGTATGACCCGATTTCTTACAACCGGAGCAGATCGGCGAGCCTGGAGGCCAGACTCTCTTCGGTCATTGCTGCGAGGTGGATTTGTGACTAGACGCTCGGGAAAGGAAAGTCATGGTGTCGATTTTGGCAGTGGAGACACTCACCAAGCGTTGGGTCTCCTCTTGGTGTATGATGGAGTAGCAACAGAGGTGGTAGTGGGTCGATGGCCAAGATCTGTGAACGTAGTTGATGGTAAGTTTCATTAAGACCCATTAAGAATTGATATACTTGATCGACAGATTGGATTTCTGAGTATTTGGTTGCGGCTGCGTAGGTGCACGGGTTGACAGACTGAAGAGAAGCCAATTCCTCTAAGAGGGTCTTCAGTCGGCCATAATATTGAGTGACTGAGAGGTTGTCTTGGGTCAAGGTTGCGAGATCTCGCTTGATGCAGAAAATCTGTGTCCGATTGCTTTGCTGAATCTTGTTTCCAATTCGATCCAAAGGTCAGCGGGGGTAGCACAATAAACCAGGCTGCTAACAAGTTGTTTGTCAATGGAGTGAAGGAGCCATGACATAACCATGTAGCAACATCGACTCTAGAGGGCAGCAGCGGTGTCATCTTTGGGTTTGGAAAGAGAGCCAGTGACAAAACCCAGCTTGTTCTTGGCATTGAGGGCACGAGAGATGGCATGCCGCCAGGCAGTGTAATTGTCACCATTCAAGGGTGTGTCAACGAGGGAGTGGTTGGGCTGATCGAAGGAGTGTAGGAAGTATGGCGAGGAGGCATCTGTGAGAGCCTTGGTGACGTCAAGAGCAACTTGTTTTTCAATCATGGTAAGTTTTTAGAATTGCTTCAACCGTGCAACTCTGATACCATGTTAAATTTAATGAATGAGTATATTATTCTGTCATATTGGTAATAAACATTACCACCGTATATGTACAAAATGACCTAAGCTAAATAAGGTAAAATGGCTAGGCAAAGTAAGGTAAATGGTAATTACAAGGAGAGATTGACATTCTACAGAAGGTAATCTTGGTAATCTTGGGAAGTAATCTTGGTTGAAACCTAAAATTACCTTTAATAGCAGAGCAAGGGTGGTCATTTCTTGATGGAATTAAGTCTGGGAATTGGTTGAAGTTTGGGTAGGAAAGTTTGTTAAAGAGGTTTGAAGAGCAAGACAGACTCGATTAGTTACGGTCAGAAATGAGGATTGTGTTCGAAAGGCTAGGCTTGCTCTTGTGAGTTTTTACTTTGACAATAGAAAGTGTTTTTGTGAGATTTGATTGTTTGTAATTTATTTTACTGAGTCCTATTTTGGCTATTGCAATTGGGATTGAATTCTTCGTGTTGAATTTGATTCTCCTTGAATTATGGTAGAGAATCTTGTTGTTGTGGGTTTGCAATTGAGAATTGAATGGCTTGGGTTTGATTTTTCTGTTCTTGGGTTATGTGGATTAATCTTGATCTGTTGAGTGTTGCGACAAAGAATTGAGGCTGTTTGCATGCTACCGAATCTTTATTATTGGAAGAATTATACTTTCATATAAGACTACTTTTGGACTTTTGGACGTAGACATCTATCACCTAACCTCAAACTTCCCAATATCTTTTGGCCCCAACACAACCGTGTGACCTTTCAACCATGATTATTCACTATAAATGTTTTTTTAACACAGATCTAGATTTATGAAACATTCAATCAAGAGAAGTTTGTTTCTTTGTTCAAAATTATCAGATCTATATACTTTCTCAAAATAGAAAACCTACTTTTGAATTTTTAAAATCAGTTCCTGACCTACTAGTCTTCAGATTGATTGAAATATCTGTAAGATCTCTGTTTCTCCTGTTTTCTTTCTGAAGCTTTAGATGTCTGCGTCCTCTTTTCTATGAAAGAATGTCTATATTTCTTCATTTTTCTTATGGTTTCTTCAACTACCATATGAGAAGGTTCTGACACCTTGATTGCCTATCAAAAAAAGGGTTCTCTTGCCTTCATTATTAACAGTAAATTACCCTTATGCTTTGATGGACAAGTTCCCTAAAATCTTTCCTTATGAGACAAACCTAATAGGTTCAATAACTCCAACTCTTAAGCTTAACACTCTAAGCTTCCATATATTAAAATATTTTCTAATTGAAAAATCATGCAATAATCTACCATAAAATTATGGGGGAAAAAATTCAGGTTGCGTTATTACATGGGTGTTCTTGAGGGAATCTAAACTAGTTGCGTTATTACACAATACTTGCTTTGGGGCAATATAGGAGCAAATGATCAACCAATTCTTCCTTTATTTTGCATAGATAACATTTATTTTGCATTATCCTTTACCTCCTTTTAAGTTGATTGATCGTCAAAAGTTTTTCCCATGTTGCTTATGCAAAAAATTCCACCTTCATTGGAGCCTAGGAATTCCACACTATGTTTGTGGAAAAGACTCTTTTTTTTTTGGACTAGGGAGTCGTAGAAGGAGTTGATAGATATAAAGGCATGGAGGGGGTTTGTGGGAGGTTCCAGGTTCAAGTCTTAGTGGGGACAAAAAATTTACCTATAAAAAAAAAAAAAAAAAAAATGAAAAGGAGTTGATAGATAACTTGTGACACTTTGACGCTTTCCCCATTTTATCATCCTCAGCTCCCCTGATGAAACTCATTTGCAATTTTTAAGAAAAGCTCCTCAACCTTCAAGCTCCCAGTTGTGGATATCTTGAAAAGTGTGGGCTCCACCAATCCCTTTCTCCTACTTGGTCCCACACCTCGGCTGCCCATGAATCTTTGGTGGTGGTTATTGAAAGTAATGATGGAAATGCCTTTTCTAAAGATAGGTCTTCACACAATCTATCTTTCTAAAATTTGATCTTCTTTCTATTGCCAATTGTAAAATGAGATCTATTCTTAAGGTTCCCTCCCATTTCTAATTGCCTTCACACACCCAACCCATAACCATCCCTCACACCCCTTCTTCTTCCCCAAACTTTTATACATCATTATTACAGAGAGTGATGGTCCTCAGCTAGACATTTTGTGTTACTTGACCTCGAACACGTGACCCCAATTATGATGGATTTGTTTATATTTTCAAAAATTGCATTCCCAACTTTTTTTTTCCCCCTCAATTTCACCAAGTTTAGCCTTTGATACATGATGTGATTTTCAGCAAATGGTTAACAAAAGCATGAATTTAGACATTTGCTTATGGCATGATTATCTAGCATGTTTATCTAGCTACCAAATACCGAATACAAAACTCAGTAGAAGCTTCTAGCTGCAATGAAGATTTGGAATGTGGTGATAACATTGAAAATTTCCTTTTTTGACCTTCATTAGATACATCATGTTGAATAAGTTGGTATATGGAAGTTGATAGATGTGGTTTTCCTATCAATCATCAAATTTTTTCTTATATTTGTCAGGTGTGGTAGACTTCAGATTTGCTGAATACACACACACACACATACATATCAATCATAAATTTTTTTCTTATATTTGTTTGTATGTATGTAGAGATCCCTAATTTGGTTCAAGTTTGAAGTGTAACTCAACTCTATAAATGGCAGTAGAATGATTATTGTTTTCGACAGTGTGAGCATGCCTCTATTTGCAGAAACAAAATTCTTTGGACAATTATTTTTTGGTAGTATAATTCTTGGTAGACTTCAGATTTGCTGAATACACACACACACACACACACACACACATACATATCAATCATAAATTTTTTTCTTATATTTGTATGTATGTATGTATGTAGATCCCTAATTTGGTTCAAGTTTGCAGTGTAACTCAACTCTATAAATGGCAGTAGAATGATTATTGTTTTCTACAGTGTGAGCATGCCTCTATTTGCAGAAACAAAATTCTTTGGACAATTATTTTTTGGTAGTATAATTCTTGGTAGACTTCAGATTTGCTGAATACACACACACACACACACACATACATATCAATCATAAATTTTTTTCTTATATTTGTATGTATGTATGTATGTAGATCCCTAATTTGGTTCAAGTTTGCAGTGTAACTCAACTCTATAAATGGCAGTAGAATGATTATTGTTTTCTACAGTGTGAGCATGCCTCTATTTGCAGAAACAAAATTCTTTGGACAATTATTTTTTGGTAGTATAATTCTTGGTAGACTTCAGATTTGCTGAATACACACACACACACACATACATATCAATCATAAAATTTTTTCTTATATTTGTATGTATGTAGATCCCTAATTTGGTTCAAGTTTGAAGTGTAACTCAACTCTATAAATGGCAGTAGAATGATTATTGTTTTCTACAGTGTGAGCATGCCTCTATTTGCAGAAACAAAATTCTTTGGACAATTATTTTTTGGTAGTATAATTCTTGGTAGACTTCAGATTTGCTGAATACACACACACACACACATACATATCAATCATAAAATTTTTTCTTATATTTGTATGTATGTAGATCCCTAATTTGGTTCAAGTTTGAAGTGTAACTCAACTCTATAAATGGCAGTAGAATGATTATTGTTTTCTACAGTGTGAGCATGCCTCTATTTGCAGAAACAAAATTCTTTGGACAATTATTTTTTGGTAGTATAATTCTTGGTAGACTTCAGATTTGCTGAATACACACACACACACACATACATATCAATCATAAAATTTTTTCTTATATTTGTATGTATGTAGATCCCTAATTTGGTTCAAGTTTGAAGTGTAACTCAACTCTATAAATGGCAGTAGAATGATTATTGTTTTCTACAGTGTGAGCATGCCTCTATTTGCAGAAACAAAATTCTTTGGACAATTATTTTTTGGTAGTATAATTCTTGGTTCCCACATCTATAGGCATATTAAGCCACACGAACAAACTTGTTCTAATCTGTAATGTATATAATAGCTATGAAGTAGTGTGTCAAGAAATTGATCTCCATATTATGCCATAAATCTGTGAAGTTCTGTCCACTTACAGTTGAGCATATGAACATAGAAAACATCTAATTATTGTAGTCTCATAATAATATCTCATGTTCCATGTTCCAAATAAATTACCTCCGAAGCTGGCATTGTTTGTCGATCTTCATTACTTTTCGATAGGTTCTTCACGCCTTGTATTGTTTTTTTCTTAGGATGCATTTGAATATCCTATTGTGTGCTGAATTAGTGCATCATTTGTGTGTGTGTATATATGTATTTGATGCTCTCTATATTTTCTACAACATTTAAAGAGATAAATTTGTTTGCTAGAATGGTAGTGCTGCTAAGAATGCTCTTGCAGTATATGAAATCCTAAGACTGATCTTGCAGTATCTCCTTTGTTAGGTTTATTTCATGGAATGACTGATTGGCTCCAATCTGAAGAAGAAATCAATACTTTTAAGGGCATAAAACATAATAGTGTTTTAATTCCTTATGAATCAAGAATGCCTTTATTCAATTGTCTCATTTGGTTGGGCATTATGTTTTGTGGAAGTTCTGCTACAATTTTTTAATGGGACTCTAATTAAAAAAAGTAATGCATAATTATGGGTAACTCTTTTTTACTTGCAAATTTCAAGTGATGATTTCAAGTATTGGTTCTTAAAACATTTCAATTTTCTGTTGTGCAGATTTGTGCTGTAGGTGATGGTAACTCTTGCTCCATATGGGAGGAAATATGAGGTTAAATCTCAATTCTAAGTCCTGAGTTATATAATCGTATTGATTGGACAACATAGGTTTGCTATGTGGTCTAGTTAGATTATTTTTTGTTGGCTGCATTTCTTGAACTTCGTGTTTGGTAGGAGACTTTTGGGTGACAATTACTATTGATTGGTTTACTTGGTTGATACAGATGGTCAGAATCTTTGTGTTTATTTGCTACAGTTTTGAAGGCATCATTTTAGACTCTCTTGAAGCAAAACAAGCCATTTCAATGTGTGTACTGATTTGGTATACCTATATAGCTTATTTAGGAATACAATTACCATTATAAGATTCCACTTCTGTATGCATTGAGGTAGGATCTTGCTTTATCAGCTTGTGCCTGGATTTGACACACCCATATATATTTTAAAGAGAATTTTTTATATGAATGGTGTCTTCTAATGGTTGATGTTGAATTCCTTTGAATCTTATTTCCTTCATGAATGAAAATAAACTAGATCCAACCAATGAAGTTGAAAACATAGATGCTATTTCATCTCAAGTTGGTGTTATGAATCCGGAATAAGTCAAAGGTCTGAAAATGAGAAATGCACAATCCAACTTTGTGTAGTTGCATATGCAGAAAACTAAGTTATATGGACTTAATTACATGCATCTGACTTGGTTTATATGTTTAAATACGAAGCATCTGACTACTCTATTATTAAGGTGCGTTTGTCTAGGTATGTTCTTGGATGTGTCATCAATTAAGAAACTAAGCATAGTGTTAATATGAAAAATAGTTTTCTGTATGAGGTAGCTTCTACTATTAAATGGTTTCATGAAAAATAGTTGTTTTTTGATCGCATGCTTTGATATTGATGTTGACTTATTTTATTTATTAATTTGTTTATTTAATTTTTAGGAAATTACATGACACTAATGTTATGGGTTTTTTTTTTTTTTTTACATGAAATAATACTTTGATTGTCTTATATATGCATATGATTAATCTTTTCTATTGAGACTTTTTTTTTTTAATTGCATGGTTTCTAATTCTTTTTATCATTATTACAAGACTTCTAATCTTTTTTCTTTTTTATTTTTGCATGAATTTGGTGGCTTTCCATGGAAGATCACAATTTGAGAGTTTAAGGAAGGTTGGAAATTTTTTAGGATGAAGAAGGAAAGTTCTTTTGGGGGAAGCAGTTGCTGCCAATGAAAAGAAGGAAATGAAGATATCTTTGGGGATTTTTTGGAAAAGAAAATGGGAAAAGTCAGACACGGCTTGCATCAAAAGAGGGATTTTCCTCCACCCTCATAGGGAAATTCCATATGGGGGGGATCCTAGAAGAAGTCAATAGACACACCATGAACCAAAGGGAACTGACGCTCGTCAACCCGTTTCTGGAGGCCGAAATGTCTAAGACCCCATCTCAGTAGGGCCATGGAATTCTGCCCTTTTTCTGAAGTTTTCAAGAAGTTCAAGCGGTTTAGGCTGTTTGACCCTTCTATGGGTGTTCTTGAATTCTTCTTTGTTACAGTTTGCGTGATCTGTTGCTTCTTTTACTTGGATTATAGGGCTGCTGCTAAAGGGTTTTTGTTTTCTAGCCAATCAGAGAGGTTTATGTGGTTTCATTTTGGTGGGTCGAGTGAGGATTGGAGGGTTGAGTTTCTGGCAGAGCAAGGTGGTGGGTGTGATGTGTTTGATGGACGTTGGGTGTGGGACGAAGCATATCCATTATACCAATCCAATGATTGTAGCTTTATGGATGATCGGTTTTGGTGTTCTGAAAATGGGTGTCCTGATATGTTCTATACTAAATGGAGTTGGCAACCCAATTATTGCAACTTGCCCAGATTTAATGCCACAATGATGTTGGAGAGACAATGGAACAAACGACTAGCATTTGTAGGTGACTCGATTGGAAGAAACCAATGGGAGTTCCTCCTCTGCATGCTTTCTTCTGTAATTCCGAATAAGACTTCAATCTACAAAATGAATGGTAGTCCAATTATAGGAAAGGGCAGCCATATATTCAAGCATGAGAGGTTGGAATTGAAGCATGCACAACCAGTCCAAACGCAGCAGAACACGCCTAGGAGGAGAGGTTGACAGTCACATGCATAGGATAAAAAGGCACCCTGCATAAATACACAAGCCTACATGCACCATGAGGGCTTCCTAACACGCATGAATTTTTCCATGAACGCATGCATGATTGACATAGCCACGACATGGGTTGCACCTTTGAGGTTTCAAGAGCCACACAGAGTCCATATTTTTTAAAAAACGGCACCACAGCTGATTGTGGGACCACACATTCTGAAAAGTGAGGGTCACAGCCATTTTTATGGGAGGGCACGAGCAGCAAAGCATGCATGGGGTTTTCCAGAGTGGCATGCATAGCCCTCAACCATAGTCTTGAGGAGGTAGTATAGTTTTTTTTTTTTTTTTTTTTTTTTTTTTAATGTGAATTTTGATTCTTGATGATCCGTTTGAGGGTTACAATTTTTTGTGTTAATTTGATCCTTGCTGATCGGTTTGAAAGTTAGATTTTTTTTGTGTTAATCTGATCCTTGATGATTAGTTTTGAAATTTGTTTTTTTTTTAGATTACTTATTAATTTTAATTCTTGATCAATGATTGATATATTTTTAACTCATGTGTCTTTCGGATAATTTGTTTATTTTTATTTTTTATTTATAACCGTGGATGTCCGGGCCAGTTTACGCATACCTCGACTAATCCCACGAGGCCCTGAAGTTAACGACCGGGTAAACCTCCAATGACCCTAAGGGGACTCGAATTGGTAACCATTAGGGAGCAAACCTAAGGCTAGACCAACTGAGCTACCTCTTAGGGTTTCTTTCGGATAATTTGTTTAATTGATCCAAAGTTGTTTTACATATGTTTAAAGCTTGTTAATATTAACTATTGATTGATCCATTTTTAATTCTTGTGTTTCTTAGAGTTTTAGGTAATTGGTTGAATCGATTTCTTGTTACTAGGTTCATTTTTTTTTTTTTCGTTAATTTAGGCTTTTGATCGATCCTATTTTAGTTTATAGTTTTTTTAAATTTTACTTAGTTAGTTTGAGTGATTCCACGTTATTTTTGTTCATGTTTTCTAAGGTTCATTTAGATTTAGTTTGATTCACCTTTATTTAGTTTTAGAGTTTCTATTTTCTTTAGTTTGTTAGTTTAATCAATCTCATGTGATGAAGTTCATGTTCATAGATTCATTTTGATTCAATTTATTTAGTTTAAATGTTTTCACAATTTTTAGTTTACTAGTTTAATATTAAATTCATGTTTTGAGGTTTTTAGTTTTGGTTTTGATTCATTTTGTTTAGTTGTGGTGGTTCTAAAATTTTAGTTCATTAATAAAATTGATGCCATGTTTGAAAATATCATGTTTTTATTTTGTTTTGATTTAATTTGGTTTATTTTAATTAGTGTAGATACTTTTATAAATTTATTCCATTGATAAAATTGATCCCATGTTTGAAAGTTTATGTTTTTTTTATTTGCTCTAACCTAGTTTGATTCGTCTATTTAGTTTAGGTTTTTTTCTAACGTGAGTTCATTAATAAAATTAATTCCATGTTTGAAAATTCATGTTTAGAGTTTGCTTTGATTTAGTTTTAATTAATCTATTTAGTTTAGTTACTTTTATAATTTTAGTTCATTAATAAAATTAATTCTATGTTTGAAAATTCATGTTTATAGTTTTCTTTGATTTAGTTTAATTAATCTATTTATTTTAGTTATTTTTATAAATTTAGTTTAGTAATAAAATTGATCCCATATTTGAAAGTTCATGTTTTTAGTTTATTTTGACTTAGTTTAATTAATCTATTTAGTTTAGGTGTTTTTATAATTTTAGTGTGGACCCGCTTTTTTCACATGCGTTCCCATTCGATTGGTGAGACTCATTTTTATTTAGTGAAAAATTAATTTTGGAAAAGTTGGAGTCGCCATTTATTTTATTTTATTTTAAAAGGGAAAATAAAAAAAGAAATAAAACTCTAAAGAAATGACTCCATAGTTTTTGGAAAAACGTGTATTTGAAAAACTCGAGTCTAGGTCTGGGGATCAGGTTACCTATTGGGAAGGTACCTCTAAAAGGTAGCACCCCTCTAAGCCCTACAGAGGTCTCTACTGATTAACTTGAGGGAAATATGGTAATTAATTAATCGATTGAAAATTCCTAGGTGGACTAAGGTGATTTCAGAATTAACATACCAAGCTAAAAAGTCAAATTATCATCATAAAAGAGAGTCAGAGGGTGTGTACCTGAGCTGCATCTTAAGCGCTATCACAAGACATCAAAGTTAGTTCAAATAGTATATCATCCAGCATGCGCTTTATAAAAAATAATCGAATAATGAAACATATATATCAAGACACCCAAACACTATCAAACATAGGCTCAGTTCACAATGACAAACATATTCATAGAATTCAGAAGATGGGTGATAGGGGACGTACTTGGATAGCATAGATAACTTGTAACATGCTTCGGCAAGATATAAGGGGTTAGATAATAAATAATAAAATAAAGAAATCCTAGCATGCTTGTTATCTAATTAGCATAATAGAAATGATCAAAGTATACGAAATAATCAATTATCACATACATCTTGTGTATAATTCTTAAAAAATAGATAGATATGATTACAACAAGTAGCAAAGGTAGCAGCAAAGACGAGTTTTGAAAAATTTTCTTATGTAGGGGTTTCACCAATTTCCCAATTGATATACACAAATCTAGCTTAGAATTATCCCATTTATTTGGGACCACAAGTTTGGATTCATGTCTTACTCAAAACCATAATTTTTATTGAAAACTGAGAAAGGTGTGAACCGATCAAAACATGGTTGCATATTCTTTAAGAAAATGAGATTTTGATTCTAAAGACTCTAAATGAATTTTTTTTTAAATAGATTTTCAAAGGGATCTTTTGAGAAAAGTATTTTATCTTAAAATAAAAGGAATTAATTTGAAAACAACAAAACATAAGAAACAAAATACCTAGCAAAACAAAAGAAAACAAAATCACCAAGTAAAATTTCTGACAGTCGAGTGAACTAGAGGTGAGAACGGAGGCCAATCTTCACTATTTTCCGATGACCTCTGAAAAGTAAATTTTTTTAGAGACTACTAATGCAATAAACTATTCAAATTTAGATCAAATAAGCTAACGAGATATCCATTGAGAATTAATGACTAATATTCAAGAAACACATTAATTAAGAATAACAATCAAGAATTAATACGTGATCAATTAAACACACAAACGCATTTAGATTGATTAAAATGAACTAAATTAAATCAAGGCAAATAATAATTTCCAAACATAGAATTAATTTTATTAATGAACTAATATTATAGAAAATACCTGAATTGAATAGATGTACGAAACTAAATCAGAGTTAACTAAAGGCATGAACTTTCATTAATAGAATTGATTTTATTAATGACTAAAATTATAAAAACACTTAAAATAATTAAAATGAATCAAATTAAATGAAAGCAAACAAAGACAAAATATGAATTCATGGAATCAAATTTCTAAATAAACTTCCATTATTAAAATGAAATTTAAGCTTAAAAATGTATTAAACACTAATTAAGGCAAGTCTAAAATCAAATATTTAACACATAAGATCAATTATGTTAACAAACTAAAATTTTATAAGAGCGCTTGAACCTAAAGCCAAATTTAAAACTAACTAAATCATATTCTTAAAACTAAATCTCTAACCTATAGAACCAATCTTATTAACAAGTGGATAAATAGATAACGCATAAATAAATAAATAAAACTCAAATTTAATGATGACTTACAAATCTTTAACACATTGTATTAATTGTATTGACTAATTCAAAAATATAAAAGAAGAATAGCTTACCCAGCCGGATAGGTGTGTGGACTGTATGCTTCCCAAAGTGGCAGCTGTGTGAGTGAATTTCCTTTACGTGGAGATGCTTGCTGAATCTTTCTTCAAAGGAGTGGTGCATTCTCTTTACAGAGATGGAGATGGTGCCCAGAAGTGCCACCCATGAAGACTTTATTGGTGCGTGGACTGCTTCCTTCTCATAGTGGCAGCCGTGTGGATGATGTGATGAAACAAAACCGGTTGGCTATGCGTGCTCCAAAGCTACTCGTAATGGTGCGTGGCTGCCTAGAAAGCGCTGTCTTGGAGAGTCTCCCTAAGTGGCAGCCGTGAGGAAGACGACTTGATGCGTGGGCTGTTGGTGGATGCAGCCCATGAAGAAACCTGTGCGTGGAGTCTTTGTGCGCACAACTTCTTTAAAAAGAATATGGGGGTTCCTCTAGGAAGTGGACTGCGCGTGGATTGTATGCTTCTCAAAGTAGTAGCCGTGTGGGTATCTTTGGAGAGTGGCGTGAAGTCTCAATGCGTGGTGCGGCTGGTTCTCAATGCATGGTGCAGTTGTAGTGTGCTCCTTTTCAATTTGCAGCCATGTGGGTATCTTTTCAAAGTCCAGAACGCATGGATGTTCTTAGGGCATAGTGCGGTTGCACCTTTCTCATGCTCTAAAATGGTGCTCAAAATCGTGCCTCCTAATTTTTTTCCCCCTTCCTCTCTTCAAAGGCTCCGTCTTCCTTGCTCTCCAATGGCGCGACTGCACTTTTTCTTTTTTGAGGTGCAGCTACACCTCCACTTCCTATTTTCTGCTGCAAATCCTCCCCCCTCTCATCGAAAGCCAAACTTTTCTTCCCATTTTCTTTCTAGCCTTCTTGTCGTCCCCCCTCTGAAGATCCCTCAATGGTGCGGCTGCACCTTTTTTTTTTTTTTTTTTCTCAATCCTCACGTTGCAGAATGGTCTTGCTCTTGTGTAGATTCCCCTCCGGTGCGGCTTCACCTTTCTTCTCCTTTTCTCTATGGTCTGGCCGATCTCCTCTTCTGGAATGGTAAGTCTTCTTTTTCATGTAATGCTCACTATTCCCTTCATCCATGCGCATGATGTTCTCCCAACTGTCCCTTGTATTTTTCTCAAAAATCGGCTTCACTCATTCACCAGCCCATGTGTCTTCCTCCTTCCTTTCCAAAAAATTCTGATCCTTCTTTGTATCTTCCCTTGAAATCCCACTTCATTCATCCACCAGAACGCTGGAGATCCCTCTTCCACGTGCTGCTGAACCACCCTCTACCCTCATGGTGAATATGTGCTGTCCATTTTTAAGTCCCCCCGCATCACTTTCCAATGGTGGTTGCGTGTGGACCTTTCTTGCATATTTCCTCCAGCTTTCCCAAATCCATAGATGCCTTTAAAAGACACTCTTCCTCCCATCCTGATTTTTCATTCCAAAAAATATATAGCCCATTGACCTTCTTTTTCTTTAAAAAAATCTGACCTTGATTCCCCATTCCCAAATATGTAATCATTTTCTCATGCAAAACAAAATAAAATAAACTTAAAAATTTTTTAAAAAAGAAACTAATGAAAATCATGAGATTGATAAATAAAATAAAAGAAGATTAAAAAGAAAAAAAAGACCAAATTATGTAATTCAATAATTTAATAAGGCAACCACAAGCATATTTAAAGTCAAAGCAATTCAAGCAATTTTCTATTAAATAAGTAAATAAATAAAAAGAGTAAATAAAATAAATATAATTATTAAATGCATGCAATAATAATAAAAAGATTAAAAAAAATAAGATAAAAAAAAATAAAATTAAGCACATGCTAGTCATACAAGCCATGCAACCCTACATGAGAGGTGACCTAAGCAAGACTTAGTAAACCTAAGTGGGCCAAGGGGAGCCAAAATGGGCCGAGTGTATCTAAATGAGCTTCGATTGGTGCCAATGGGCCAAGTGTATCTAAATGGGCCTACGGTGCCTAAGAGGGCCTAAGGGGGTGCCTAATGGGCCAAGTGTACCAAAATGGGTCTAGGGTGCTTAAGTGAGCCTAAGTTTAAATTAGAGCTGCCAAGAGTCACAATGGGGTTAAATAAATCTCTCAACCAAAGTCTCCAAGGTGGCTTAGAAAAGATAGGCTACACAAGTAGTAATGGACCACTAGGGAATTGCTGTGAAGTATCGAACAAATACCTAATAAGACATGTGCTAGTAGGACAAAATGGAGGGTCTACAGTTGATATGTTGGGTACTATGATTTGGTTATAGTTGATTCCTGTCTCATTTCTTGTAGTTTTGTTTGGGCATGATTTTTTTCTCTTCTAGCTTTCCTGTAAAATGTCTGAATAATACTTGTGTTCTTGTTTAAAATCCATTCGGATTCACTCACCTATGTTTAGGCGTGTTGATTATAACATGAAACATGGCTTAGTACAGTATTTTGCTATTGCTTTCTGTTTCTTTCATTTGTGCTCTGTTTTGTGCCATCCCATTCATCATCTATTGTATCATTACTCTCATGTGCTGATCATTCTTTGGTACAATGGAGAAATGGAAATGAACCAGTGAGAGGTTATGGTTTGGTACCCGGTGTTGTTGGGCATTTTGACTCATCTAATGGTTTCAGAGTACCTCATATTGGATGGAATGCTTTACTCACAATGAAAGACTTGAAAATTTTGGATGATATTGGAACTTGTAATGCTTGTGGAATTGAAAGCGCTAACAGAATTTTAGGGCACCAGACATGTTTCAGTGTGATCTGCTGGAAATGCCCGTCTTTTGTTCTCGGGTTTCAAATTGGTGGGAATGCCACATATCATAAAATGGGTTTAGCATAACAAAACCGATGGAGGTTGAATTCTCCAAGGTGATGGCCAAAGTTCTAAATGGAGAAAGAAGAGGAAAACCAACTCAATGAAGACAGTGATGAAGAAGATGCAACATCTGCATGTGTGTCACATAGCAATAAATGCCTAGCTGCATAGTTGAGCCTTTGGAATTTGGAGTGGTGCTTTCTGGATAGTTGTGGTGCAACAAGCAGGTAATTTTTCCCAAGGGGCATTAGAGTCTAGTTAAGTACATTAGTGTTAGACCCAACAAATAAGAGTTACAAGAGCCCTGTGCTAACTGCTAGTCATTACTCAAGTTCACAATCTTCTAGAAATACCCAGAAGTTCTATTCTGGAAATTCAACTTGGCAAGGATCAACAAAGGCTTCTTAGCATAAATTTTATGCATCAAGGTTCTGCTCTTGGAAATTGCATGGGTCCCAGGTGAACGTGTCAATGGAGAAGTCCAAGATTCTCAATACAAACCATTTGTGAACGAACCAAGATGCAAGTGGACTTCTGTCAATGTGATTGTCAGTTAGTGAAATATCTATGTTAGTGCTTCACTTAATGAAGTTTGAGGGGAGAATAAACCATTTCTAGAAAGCTTGGGCAACGTGATTTTGAACTTCAGTTTGTTTTGAGTGCTCCTTGCCACTTCCTTTCCCACCATGCACGTAGAGAATCCCAATGCATGGCTACCTAAAAGCTTTGTAAAATCCTCCATTTAAATCCTTCCATCAAATCCGAATCTCAAGCCAAACAACTCTATGCCTAAAACCTCAGGACAAGCTCACTATCTCCCTAACCTTCATACCCACCAAACCCATCATCATACCACCACCATTAGTTTCTCTCCCATCATCATTCTCAACAATCACTCCTCAGCCGCCCCCCCCCCCCAGTTCTTTAACTTCAAACCCATCATACTCCCTCCAAGATCTTCACTTTCCTCTCTCTATAACATGCTCTTCAGACAACAACCATAAATCAACCAAAAATAGGCATTGGGTTAGGGAGGTAGCTGCATGCCCATGTCCTAAAATCAGAATTTGGTGGCCAATTCCCTAAGGTTATTGAATATTTCCGCTTGGTTGAGTTGGCATTTGTCACACCTCATGGGTCCCAGCAGATCCTTGCATTTTGTCTAAATTTGATAATCAAGCAATTAATAAACCCAACACAAAGGGCAGTAACTGAGTGAGGTTCTCCATTGAGGCAAGCCAAACAAGCATCTCAATTAAACGGGAGAGATATGAGAGAAAGGTCGAGGTTCTTTCTCATAGACTCCAAGTCCTTTGAGTTGAGGGTGGTTTGGGTAAAGGGGCGGGGTGAGGTGCAAATAGTGGTGAAAGGCAAGGGTTACCAGAGGTGGATTAAAGCTAACAGAGGGGTGGTGGAATGGCTTCTCAAGGGCTTGGACTCTTGTTGCAAGTGGAGAGGGGAGAAGCTTCTCAAGGGTGAGCTAAAAGACTGTGGAAGAATATTCAGGTTAGAGATACGTCAAAATGAAGTTGGACGTTACTTGATGGTCTTTGTTTTATCTGAGGACGACAGAAGATATTTCATTATTATTTCGGAGGGCTATGACCTTCTAGGGTGGGATATTATGGGTCGGAAGTTAAGGGAGCTACTCCTAAGTCTTGGTGTTATCAAGGGTGGGGAGAAGGGCTGCTCCACTTCTGGAAGGATGCAAAGCTTGTCCTTAGTAAAATTAGGTTTAAGTTATGTAGATGTTACTAAAAATGTGACAGGTAGAAGGGGTGAGGAAGTTTGGGTAGAAATCAGGAAGGAAGAATACTCTTCAAAGTTGAAGGACTTTAGCCGTTGTTTGGTTGGAAAATGGGATATAGAGGGGTTAGCACCAGATATCAGGGTAGAGGAGAAGTGGGCAAACACCCATTGGAGGACTTTTGGACTAGTAAAAGTGGCTGTTATGAGAGATTCATTATTTTTGTTTGAATTTTCTACCCAGGGGAGGCTCAAAAGGCTTTGAAGGAAGATGTCATCCCCTTAACGACATTCAAATTTTTCTAGATCTGTGGGTTCCAATAGTAGGATGCTCTTGGATGGACTTCCAGAGGGATTTCTCTTGGGTTAGAATTCTAGGCCTACCTCTACAATTCTGGGACTTGGAGTTTTTTAGAAAGGTGGGGGATGCTTGCTAGGGGTGAGGGGGGGTAGGGGTTCATAGCAGTGGATGATGAGACCAAATATTCCCGCAACATGAAATGGGCTAGAATCCTCTCATTTTGGCCTAACCCACTTTCCCTTTATTTCTTCTCCACTATCTTAGCAAGCAAGCGAAACAATTGATAGCAAGAACATTGAGTAACCAACCAGCTTCAAGAGGCATAGGTGTGAGTGTGATTTTGCGGCAACATAGCGGAGCTGAAAGTAGTGCTCATCTTCCCACCCGAGATCCATCCGAACGGAAAGTCTCAAAATTTTTTTTGAGAGTTTGAAATCCGAGACCCATTTTCCTTAAATCTTCAAACTAGAAGGGAAGTTGGTGGAATTATGGTACATGGACTCCTTTGCAAGGCTTGTCAGCCTAGATGCTTCACAGTCTATTATTATAATTGGTTATATTCACAAGTATGTTAGGAACTTTGCGTTGGCTTATTTTGGTACCGAGGCATTGAACCATATTATTCCCAAATAATCATATGACCCATAAGTCGTATTGAATCCAGATGGAACTTACAACATATTTAGTTGTAAGTTGCATTGTTATTTTGGGGATTGTATCATAGGTACTACCTTAATAGCCCTTAGGTACCACCTTAATCTACCTTAGGTACTACCTTACCGACCTTAGGCACTACCTTAGTTAAAGTTGGGTACTACCTATATGAAGCCTCAAACCTTTCTTTGTGAGCCTTAAAGCATACCATTATGTGATTCTTTTGTGTGGTCAAGTGGTTCACCTTTGGTTTTTTGCAGACTGTACCTTAGGTACTACCTTAATAGCCCTTAGGTACCACCTTAATCTACTTTAGATACTACTTTAAGTAACCTTAGGTACTACCTTAGTTAAAGTTGGGTTCTACCTATCCGACGCCTCGGACCTTCCTTTATGACCCTTAGAGCATGCCATTATGTGATTATTTTATGTGGTCAAGTGGTTCACCTTTGGTTTTTTGGGGACTGTACCTTAGGTACTACCTTAATAGGCCTTAGGTACCACCTTATTCTACCTTAGGTACTACTTTAGTTAAAGTTGGGTTCTACCTATACAAAGTCTCAGACTTTCCTTTGTGACCCTTACACCATGCCATTATGTGATTCTTTTGTGTAGGCAAGTGGTTCACCTTTGGTTTTTTGCGAACTGTATCTTAGGTACCACCTTAATCTACGTTAGGTACTACCTTAAGCGACCTTAGATACTACCTTAGTTAAAGTTGGGTTCTACCTATTTGAAGCATCGAACCTTCCTTTGTGAGCCTTAGAGCATTCCATTATGTGATTCTTTTGTGTGCAAAGTGGTTCACCTTTGGTTTTTTGCGAATTGTACCTTAGGTACTACCTTAATAGCCCTTAGGTACCATGCTAATCTACCTTAGGTACTACCTTAAGTGACCTTAGGTACTACCTTAGTTAAAGTTGGGTTTTACTTATCCGACGCCTCGGACCTTCCTTTGTGACCCTTAGAGCATGCCATTATGTGATTATTTTGTGTGGTCAAGTGGTTCATCTTTGGTTTTTTGCGGACTGTACCTTAGGTACTACCTTAATAGGCCTTAGGTACCACCTTAATCTACCTTAGGTACCACCTTAAGTGACCTTAGGTACTACCTTAGTTAAAGTTGGGTTCTACTTATCCGTTGCCTCAAACTTTCCTTTGTGACCCTTAAAGCATGCTATTATGTGATTATTTTGTGTGGTCAAGTGGTTCACCTTTGGTTTTTTGCGGACTGTATGTTAAGTAGATTATAGTGCATAATTTTGTGCAGGTTTTAAGATTAATATCATTATCTTTCTACTTTGACTCTAAAGGAACCTTGCTGATAAAGTTGCGGGTACTGGATTCAACATGGTGGTCCCTAACTTTTTCTATGGAGATCCATTTTGACCTAAAACCAATATACCAGTCTGGATAAAAGCGCATGGAACGGTTTGTTTTTTATTTTATCCAAAATAGAGTTGCATTTATTTTTCGTTTACATATGCATCATTATGTAAGTTTTATTCATAAGCCTTACTATCACGTTCCTTTTTGTTGTTGTTGTAAGGATAAAGGATTTGAAGATGCAAAATCGATTATTGTAGAATTGAGAAGTAAAGGCATAAACGCAATTGGAGCAGTAGGACAGTAGGACAGTAGGATTTTGCTAGGGTGGTGAGAACGGATACACATAGTAAGAGAAGGTGGGATGAGAAGCATGAATGAAGACCTTTTTGGTTCTCCTGTATATGTTTTATGTTTTTTGTCTTAAGGACAAGATGACACAATTTTGGTTTTTGTACCATTTTTAGATGAATGTTAGTATGGTGCCTAAATAATTTTTTTTCCTTGTAAAGTTGGTTGAGAGTGAGAAAATTGTGCATCATGGGGACGAGATAAAGGGTTTTGGGCATGTAAATCTTTTGATTTGTAAATCTTTAAAGTACAAATAGGGTCTAATATAGACACTATTTGAATATTATGAGTGTAAATAGACAGTATTGTGACTCCTCATATTTATTCCATACGTAGTCATCCTACACAAAGTCCGAATCCATGGCTTATTGGTCTTGTATTCTTTTTGGACAAGTGTAGGGCAATTATTATAGTTGTAAAAATGGGTTGATTTTTCAGGCAAATGAAATCAAACTCTCATTTAAGTCTGTCTGTGCCTGGTTAGATTTTCTTGCTCTTTTGTTTTCTTATGGGTATGTTTTGTTAATTGTAAGTGCAGTGCAAGTTGAAATGTGAAATGGGGTTTGGTTTATGTTGCTGATTATTGCTTGTTTGAAGTCTGTTGGGTTGATTTTAGGATCCTTTTTGTTGTAGGTAAGTGTTACTTTCCTGGAAATTGAGTGAAAGTGTGTAAGAAAGTTGTGGGGGATGATGAGAAAATGAAGGGGCTTGACATGGACTTTTGATTTTGAATTTGTAAGTACTGAGAGATTCAACTAGAGACCCCATATAACATTATGTGGGCATTCTGGCTATGAGATGCCAAAATGTTTTATGTTGGTTAATATTTATCCAAATCCAAACACTGTCGGCAATTTATGTTTATTAATAAGGGGAACATAATTTTTTAAGTTGAAAAGAATTCCTATCATTTTATTATCCATGATTAAATTATAGATGCGGAATATTTCTTAGCCCTTCTTCTTGCTTTTTATAATTTTTAATTACATTAATTTTGCATTATCCAAATATAATTTCTATCAAAAGAAACAGACATAATTTAAACAATTAGAAATTTATTTTAGCTTATATTGAATAAATTTGTACATATTAGCTTAAATTTAAATTTGGAAAATGCTAAAATTTAATTTCCATAGATATAGTTGTTAGCTTTACATCTCAACTAAAATTTATTCCCAAGCTTATGATGTGTCAAAAATTCTAAATTTCTCTAATGTTGTGACCTTTAATAAACAAATTGTCTTATGCTCCAAACGTTTGAGTGAACATTTTCAGTTTAACAAAGTTGATAATAATAATCACATAGTACTTGTGAACACTACGACAAATACATTATTAGACATTGATATTCATAACACATTTCCACAACTTGTGTTAAACTAGATATTACAATAAACAAAACATTTGCTATAAAGAAGCCAACAAAGAAACTGATTACATATGTATATGAAATATTTTGCAAGGAATGCTGATTATTAACTGCAAGTTCAAACTTTGGTTTGCCAACTAATGAACATTCATCACTTCTCTTCCATCTTGGTGCATAGAACACCCAAGCTCGAACAACTTCCTCTCTGGAAGTATATGATTTGTAAACACTTCCCTTTATAAAGGAGCACATTCTTTTGACATTCAACCCAAGAATCGTACACTCCATGTCTACGACCCACATACACTACATAGTATGTTTGCTTGTTCGTCATCTGATAACATAATTGTCGTTGGTTAGTTTTTTGTAATCAATCAAGTAATAACTATTGAAAAATATAGTACGAAATGTATATAATTCACACATGTGTAACAATGATGATTAACCACAAAATTTAAAATATAACAAGTAATGTCTAGGATTGAAGGTCCGAGGCTTTGGCTAGGTAGAACCCAACTTTAACTAAGGTAGTACTTAAGGTTGCTTAAGGTAGTACCTAAGGTAGAATAAGGTGGTACCTAAGGGCTATTAAGGTAGTACCTAAGGTACAATCCGCAAAAAACCAAAGGTGAACCACTTGACCACACAAAAGAATCACATAATGACATGCTCTAAGGGTCACAAAGGAAAGTCCGAGGCTTCGGATAGGTAGAACCCAACTTTAACTAAGGTAGTACCTAAGGTCGCTTAAGGTAGTGCCTAAGGTAGATTAAGGTGGTACCTAAGGGCTATTAAGGTAGTACCTAAGGTGTAGTCTGCAAAAAACCAAAGGTGAATCACTTGCCCACACAAAAGAATCACATAATGGCATGGTCTAAGGGTCACAAAGGTAGGTTCGAGGTTTCTGATATGTAGAACCCAACTTTAACTAAGGTAGTACCTAAGGTCACTTAAGGTAGTATCTAAGGTAGATTAAGGTGGTACCTAAGGCCTATTAAGGTAGTACCTAAGGTATAATCCCTAAAAAACCAAAGGTGAACCATTTGACCACACAAAATAATCACATAATGGCATGCTCTAAGGGTCACAAAGGAAGGTTCGAGGCATTGGATAGGTAGAACCTAACTTTAACTAAGGTAGTACCTAAGGTCACTTAAGGTAGTACCTAAGGTAGATTAAGGTGGTACCTAAGACCCATTAAGGTAGTACCTAAGGTACAGTCCGCAAAAAACCAAAGGTGAACCACTTGACCACACAAAAGAATCACATAATGGCATGCTCTAAGGCTCATAAAGGAAGGTCCGAGGCTTCAGATAGGTAGTACCTAACTTTAACTAAGGTAGTACCTAAGGTCGGTTAAGGTAGTATCTGACTCATGCCCAATTGGTGTCTCAGCTGATTCACGTCCAGTTGGTGCTCCTTGATTGAGGGAATAATCAACAAAATTTATAACCTATATCACCATGCATTGGGATAGCTTTAGCTAATATAGCATAGTGGCTCTAGGATCGTTCACTGGGAAGGGTTTTCAACTCACAACTGATACCACTTCATAGCTAATTTGGTGCTTTTTCATTTCAAGGTTAGCTTAAAAAGAAAACGCAAACTTTGGTTGTAAAAGGTTTAGTTTCAAGCTAACTAAAAGGAAAGTGATGGAAATTACTTATGGAGAAAAACATTCCTTGGAGGTTCAGGTTCACAGGGGAGGTTCCTCATGCAAAAACAGAGCTCCGGTCACTTGGTTCACTTTCTCGCATTAGAGAATTAACATGTAGTTAATCCTCTAACCGGTTTTGTATAAATGCTACCCTTTAATGGATTTCAGCACTAAATCCTTCTCACTGATGCAACTTGGAATGGCTCGTGCTTCTCACCTAGCAGTTGCCATCCAAGGTGATCATTAACCTTAGACTTCCCGTCTCAAGCTCGCTAAAGATAACTAATGGATGTCTCCTTGGAGTCCAAAAGCTTACCAAGTGTTGGTAATTCAAGAAAATCCCACTTTCAAGTCACCTCCCAGAAGCTCGCAAGAGGTAAACTAGTGCATCTCCATGGACGGAGACCACTTGCCTTACCAAGTGTTGGCTCAGGTGACTTGCAAGGTGTTTTAAGTTAAATAAAAACATAGAAATCATTAATGGGTCACACTTACTCTTCATTAATGGTTGAAACAAAAAAACTACCAATTCTTGTAGTTGGAACCATCCCCGGCAACCTTAACCCCAAGGAATTAAAAGCTTAGCCACCCATCCTCTGAGGAAACTTCCTCAAAGCTTGTTTGGCTATTAAGAAAATACAAACAAAATGGGAAGGTAAGGTATAGAAAAACCCTGAACTTTACTTCCTTCAAAACTATACAAAGGTTGTCTCCCGTCTGATTCTTCTTTCAAAGGGAAAAATTGCAATATATATAAGGGGTTATTCACCCTTTTGTTCTTGCTTACAGACTAAGGAATCATATGATAGGTGGGTTACAAGGAGAGTTTGAGAATTTAGACATCAAATATCTAAAGCAAAAAGATCTCAAGATGTCGGTTGCAGCTATCGGGTAGCTTTAGGAGGTGTTTCGCAGCTGTCCAAAAAGGGCTACGAAATTTCGTAGCAAAAGGACAAAATTTCGCAGCCCTGCGAAATTTTCCTTCAGCTTGGAGTGATCGGCTTCCAATGGCTGTAACTTCTTCATTTCAACTCCGAATCGTGTAATGTTTGAAGCATTGGATTTTTGACTTCCTGAGCTTTAAAATGGTATATAGCATGAAGGAAATGGACTTCGGGAAGTGCTCCAAAAGTGCCCAAGAAGACTGCAGCTGCTGTCCTCTGCTTTGCTTCATGGTAGATTTCTCTTTGCTTCCCTCCTTGCATTTCGGATTTGCTTATGGCAAAGGACTTTAAAGCTTCAAAGCTTTGGTTCTTCATGTTTCTAAGCTTTCCAAAAGCTTTGCCATGGATTCCAAAGAACTCTCCTCAATCTCGGATTGCTTTGGTGATCAAATAGCTAACAAAAACACCAAAACTTACACATTTTGATTAGAATTGATTGCAAGGGTCCTTAATATGTTAATTAGGTTAAAAGGTGATAACTACTACTCAAAAGTGTTTAAAAGAGTTAATTACAAGCTTATAAAATAGCATTTTTGAGTAGTAATCACTCCCCCCAACCGACATATTGCTAGTCCCTTAGCAATAAAGGAGAGAAAAATAAAATAAAAGGAAATATAATTTACAAAATCATGCTGATCACTTCAAAAAATGTTTAAGCGGCATGATGATCTAACTCTCACATGGAACATTAAAGAAATAAAACTCAAAACTTCAACAAGAGTTATCAAATAAAAATTGTCTAATCACAATTCTTAAAGAGAAGGTATTATGCAATTTTTAAGCTTCAAAAGAGTTTCCACTCCCAAAGGGTCAATCCTTATTCTTCCACAAAAATCTAAGTGTTATTTATTAGTTTCCGAATATAGTATGTCAAACTAATCTCACCCCTCAACCTAGCTCTTTTTCAACACTTAGCAAATTGACCAAATTCAATAGGCTAAGAACGCACCCTTTTGTTTCACTTTTTTTTTTTCTTGTAGGAATGCAAAGCTTAAAGGTATTCTTTTCTAAATTGTCCATGTAACGGGGGTTCATTAATGACTCCCAACCAATCAAGGTTTAGGGCATCAAGCTTTAAGGATTTTTCAACCACTAACTCCTCGGATTTCACCCCGGACATTTGAGAATGAATTTTAAATACCCAAGCACCTACAGCATGCTAAACTCCACCTATTCACCTATGTAACGAGCATTGAGGTCGGTGACTCCCAACTAATGAAGGTTTAGGGCACCAGGTTTTAAAGATTTTCACCATATACCCCTCAGACCTTGCTCGGGTTTCAAGGCAAGTAAAACATTTTTTCTTTCTTTCTTCTTTTTTCAAAGACTCATTGGCCTCCTTTTTTAAGGTGTCCCAACACTATTAAAATGAGGTCAAAAGTACTAGGTCTAAATTTTTCCTAAGTCAAGAGGGAAATAGTTTTTCATCTTATACTCGGAAGCTAGTGTACAGTGTGTGTGTAGCTTAAAGTGGAAGACATAAGGTTGAATTCAATAGAAGTTTCAACAAGTCATCAACTTCAGTAAGCATAAAACAAACTCTAAGTCAAGTGAAAAACAAAAATTCATTTTCTCCCATTTCATTTTTGAGAATTTTTCCTTAATAACCATGGAGAATAGAATAAAAACTTAAAATTTTTTTTAAAAATAAACAAAAAGCAACTAAATTACCAAAATAACTTAGCATAAATAACAAAAGACTTCCTTCCTCAATTCTCCCCCCAACCGAGCTGAACATTGTCCTCAATGTGGCATGAGCGATTGAGATTAAAGGGAGGAAGTGGTACCTCCTAAATGATATCAATTTCGAATATTGATTGGAGAAACCACATGTTTCAAAAAGAATAAAAGATGTGAGTAGAGGAAATAAGAATAAAAATAATGCTAAGAGTGATCAAAAGGTAATAGATTTGTATTACTTTAATTCATGTAAGTACATAATGAAAGCAAGTAATACCAGTAATCCAAGCAATCCCAATATATAATACCAAAAGCATGGGATTTCAAAAAGGAAATACATAAACGAAATACATAATAGAAATATATAAGGAGAAAATATCAAAATGATCAGATGGTGGGTGGAGGATGCTGTGTAGATGATGGCTCAGCTGCCTCTGCCTCTCCTGTGGCAGGCTCTGGAGGGCTAGGAATGGCATGCTCAGGAGCTGATATAATGCCAAGATGATGCTGAATCTGCCTCAGGGGAATAGTGTGATGGGCCTGAGTGGCTATAATCTGCTCCTGATGAGCACGAAGAGCTGTGATCTGCTGAGTGAGGATGCTCTGGGAAGTGGCCAATGCCTGAAAAGTGTGGGCTAGGCCTCTATGCTCAATGATGGGAATAGCTATCCTTGGCTCAGCTGTAGGAGATGGCTCTGATATGGGTGGAATAACAGGGGAAATCTGTGGTGTGGCCTGAGGAGCAGGGGATGGAACCTCTGCTGAAGGCTCTCTAGAAACCACTGCAGGGGCAGGTGGCCGAGTATCAGCAGGCATGTCAACTGGCTCCTCTGGCTGCTCTAGATGCTCTGGTGCTCCTTGATCTGCACCACGATAGGCTGTCATACTAGTCCATTTGTTGAGAGTGAAAATCTCTCGACAAAGACGTCTACGCTCCAAATGAGACTCTGTTGGATATCCCAGGTGCTCTAAGATCTGGCATAATAGTTTGGGGAAGAGGAGTGGAATGGCATCCGCTCGAAGCAACTTCTTTCGATGTACCTTCTCTTCAAAGTAGAGAAGGGCAGCCATAATAAGGTGGTGAGGGCCAAAAAAGTATCCCTCAGAGATCCTATAGAGTGCCTCAACAACACTCCTCTCCTCTGAACCCAATGCTGGAGTGGGAATATGTTGTGGCGGAGGAGTGCATCAATGAAGAACATGCTGGGGGGAAGCTCCCTCCTCTGGATGTAATGGCGAGATGATGCCCCTCTGGACAGAGTATGGACGATATCACTCTGTGAAGGATGAGTCCAGGCTCGAAAATCCTCTGGACGAGTTGGCTCATAGGGGATATGAAGTGCCTCTGCTATATGGCGAGCTCCCAAAATACCATGCCGTCCATCTATGGTGAAATGGATAACAGTGGGCTCACAGACCTGGTTTGTGGTCATGGACTGATAGAAGTCCAATGCCACACGAGGGTAGAAAAAAATCTCTTGGAGTCAGCAATTGCTCCAAGTGATACCTTTGGAGCAGGCGGAAGGACTCCCTGAGCTCGGGCTGAAGACTGAAGGTGGCCATGTCGAAATAGAGCTCTGAATGGAATGGCCGTGCCCTGCAGTCCAGGTTTCCTTCAATTGGTGGTTGCGTGGCCATGGGGCGCTTGATAGCTACCTCAGGAGTCATGCCTGAGGGGATTTGAGAGTCTCTTCCCGGCGTGCGAGATGGTTGAGTCTTCTTGGCCGGCGGCGAAGACTTTTTGGCAGGCGGCTGAGACGATGTAGGCGGCGGTGGAGACGGTGTAGGCTCTGATTCGATCTCTGAAGATGACTCGGTCAGATCAATTGGCTCAGAGACCTTGGCTTTCTTCTGTGGTGGCCCTCTGGAAGAGCTCTCACTGGCGATGGTAAGTGATCTCCTTGTGTTGTAGCGCCTGGCCGGAGGACTGACGGGTGCGGCTTCAACTGGAGGTGGGGCTACTCGTGGTCACAGCGGCTCAGATGTGGAGCCTTTGATGGCGGTGCCTCTCGGGAGTCTCAGGCGAGCTGATGAAGGCGAAGACTTCGCTCCTCGTGTTCTGGCCATGGCGGTGGCGGCGAGAATGGCCGGAAATACAGTCGGGTTGCTCAGGCGGAGGAGGCCGACGGGAGAGTGCTTGGGCGTGGCTGCTCTTGGTTTCTTTTGGAAGTTCAAGTGACGGTTTAAAAATAGGAAAAATGGAATTTATACCGTTAAAAAGGGACACCAAGAGTCACTGTTCATTTTCGCAGTGGAGGGGCGTTTTCGCAGCGGGAGAAATTTTGGCATGGATTTTGCAGCTGCGAAATGGGTGTACGGCGCTGCGAAATGGCACTCGTGTGCCAAAGGGATGTTTCGCAGCTGCGAAACACCCTGCGAAATGGGGCTTTGGTTGCCAAAATGGGATTTTTTACGCTTTGGGGATTTCGCAACCATTTCGCAGCTGCAAAACGAGGGCACTGTGCTGCGAAATGGCACTCGTGTGCTAAGGACCCTTTTTGCAGCTGCGAAAATTTTCGCAGCGGGTGATTGGAGGCTGCGAAATGGTTTCGCAGTGGGAGGCTGATTTTGCAGCGGCAGAGGCGATTTTTGCAGCGGCACTGTAGCGCTGATAAAATATTTCGTAGCAAAGCCCCATTTTCGCAGCGGACCTTCTTTGGCTGCGAAATTTCGCAGACCTCTATTTTTCCATGCTTTTGGGCTCCTCTTGATTTCTAGAGACCTTCCTTTTATTTTCTTCCATTTCCACCTGATTTTGATCATTCAAAAAGATTAAGTTACATACAAATAACACAAATTAAGACCAAAATTAAAATCAAAATAATTTACAAAGCTTAAAAAATTAGTATATTTAAACAAAAATATGGACTTTGGTGAAACCAAGTCCATCTAACCCTTCTCTGATCAGGCTTTTTGTGGCTCAAGGAGGTTGATCTCCTCCTTTTCTTGCTTGAACGGCTCAATGAATGGCTTGAGGCGATGACCATTGACTTTAAAGGTGTCTATGCCATTGGAATTCAATAATTCCACCACTCCATTGAGATGCACATGGTGAATAATGAAAGGACCAATCCACCTTGATTTGAGCTTCCCTTGAAAGATATGGAGCCTTGAGTCATAGAGTAGAACTCTTTGGCCTTCCCGGAATTCCTTGTTGGAGATTAATTGATCATGCCACCTCTTCATCCTCTGCTTTGCAACTTTGGAATTGATGTAAGCATCATTTCTTAATTCCTCCATCTCATTAAGGTCTAAGCACCTCTTTGCTCCAGCTTTGATCAAGTCCATGTTCAACCTCTTGATTGCCCACCAAGCCTTATATTCAACTTCCACAGGGAGATGGCATGCTTTGCTATAGACTAGACGATAGAGAGACATGCCAAGAATAGTCTTATAAGCTGTTCTATAGGCCCATAATGAATCATGAAGCTTAATAGACCAATCTTTTCGGCTTGTAATCACCACTTTCATCAATATGTTCTTGATTTCCCTATTTGCTAGCTCCACTTGGCCGGAAGTTTGAGGGTGATAAGGTGTAGCTACCTTATGCTTCACTCCATACTTGGCTAGGAGGGCCTCAAAGGGTTTGTTGCAAAAATGAGTACCTCCATCACTGATTATGGCCTTGGGCACCCCAAACCTTGAGAAGATGTTCTCTTTAAGAAATTTGAGAACCACCCTATGATCATTGTTTTTATAGGGGATTGCCTCAACCCATTTAGAAACGTAGTCCACTCCCACCAATATATAAGAGTTGCCAAAAGACATTGGGAAAGGTCCCATGAAGTCAATACCCCAAACGTCAAAAAGATCAACTATGAGGATGGGGTTCATGGGCATTTGATTTCTTTTTGTTAACTTTCCAAGTCTTTGGCATCTGTCACAACTCCTACACATGATATTGGAATCTTTAAAAAGTGATGGCCAAGTAAAACCTGATTGCAAGACCTTCATGGCTGTTTTTTGAGAGGCAAAGTGGCCTCCGCATGCATTCTCATGGCAGTGGCTGAGGATTCCTTGTTGCTCTTGCTCAGGGACACACTTCCTTATGATCTGATCAGCACAATACTTGAAAAGAAAGGGCTCTTCCCAATAACAAGCATGAATCTTTGCAAAGAAGTGCTTCCTGTCTTGGGCTTTCCACTCACTTGGAACTTCACCAGTAACCAAATAGTTAGCAATGTGAGCATACCAAGGAGCTTTCTCTAGCAACATGAGTGATTCCTCAGGAAAGTCATCATTAATAGGTAAGACATGGGAATTGTGTGCTATAACCAACCTTGAAAGGTGGTCAGCTACCACATTCTCCACTTCTTTCTTGTCCTGGATTTGGAGATCGAACTCTTGTAACAAAAGAATCCATCTAATCAACCTTGCTTTTGCATCTTGCTTTGTCAATAAATACTTCAAGGATGAATGGTCAGTGAAGACAATGATGAAAGACTCTACCAAATATGCATGAAACTTGTCTAAGGCAAACACCACAGCTAACAATTCTTTCTCTGTAGTTGTGTAGTTCCTTTGAGCTTCGTTCAATGTTTTGCTTGCATAGTAGATCACATAGGGTTTCCCATCTTCTCTTTGGCCAAGTATAGCTCCTATAGCAAAGTCACTGGCATCACACATGACTTCAAAGGGTAGTTGCCAGTTAGGAGCCCTCACTATTGGAGCGGTTGTCAAAAATTGCTTCAATTGATCAAAACTCTTTTGACATCTTTCATCCCATATAAACTTAGCATCCTTAGCTAAAAGTTCACAAAAGGGCTTTGAAAGCTTAGAGAAGTCTTTTATAAATCTCTTATAGAACCCTGCATGCCCAAGGAATTGCGTTACTCCTTTTACAGTGGTTGGGGACAGCAATTTGACAATAAGTTCCACCTTTGCTTTATCAACTTCAATGCCTTTCTCGGAGATGATATGACCAAGGACAATTCCTTGATGTACCATAAAATGGCATTTCTCCCAGTTGAGCACCAAGTCTTTCTCAATGCATCTGTTAAGAACCGCTTCCAAATTAACTAAGCATTCTTCAAAAGTACCTCCATATACGGTGATATCATCCATGAAAACCTCCATAATTCGCTCCACCATATCACTGAAGATACTAAGCATACACCTTTGGAATGTTGCAGGTGCATTGCATAAACCAAAAGGCATCCTTCTGTAGGCGTATGTTCCAAATGGACATGTGAAAGTGGTCTTCTCCTGATCTTCCACATCAATTTCGATTTGGAAATACCCTGAGTACCCGTCCAAAAAACAATAAAAGGGATGGCTAGAGACTCTCTCCAACACTTGATCAATAAACGGGAGTGGAAAATGATCTTTCCTTGTTACAGTATTCAGCTTTCTATAATCAATACACACCCTCCAACCTGAAGTGAGGCGTGTAGCAATTTCTTCTCCTTTTTCATTTTGAATTACAGTAATCCCTGACTTCTTTGGCACCACTTGAGTAGGACTCACCCAAGGGCTGTCAGATATGGGATAAATAATACCCGCTTGAAGTAACTTCAGCACCTCAGCTCGTACCACTTCTTGTAAGTGAGTATTCAGTCTTCTTTGAGGTTGACGAATTGGCTTAGCTTCTTCCTCCATATATATGTGATGTGTACAAACTAAAGGACTGATTCCTTTCAAGTCAGATATTTGCCATCCTATTGCTTTCTTACACCTCTTAAGAACTTCAAGTAGAGAAGTCTCCTGATGAGTAGTAAGAGATGAAGATCTAACAACAGAGCATTGGTCATTCTCTTCCAGGTACGTATATTTCAACTCCATGGGCAGAGGTTTCAAATTGAGCTTTGGGATCTCCTCTTTAACAGCTTCTTGTGCCTCCTCTTTATTGAATAGAGGTAGAATCTCTTCTTTCCTCCTCCAACCTTGTAGAGTAGCAAGCACATCAGCGGGTTCAGACAACCCTTCTACAAGATCTTCAAGACTTTCATTCAACTTGTCTTGCATATTCTGATTACAGTGCTCCTCCACTAGAGTGTCAATAATGCATACCTCTTTTGGACCTTCCTCTTCTTCCGGAGTAGTGAGCTTCTTAGACATATAAAAGATATTAAGCTCAAGTGTCATATTGCCAAAAGTGAGTTGCATAAGTCCATTCCTATAATTGATGATTGCATTTGAAGTAGCAAGAAATGGCCTTCCAAGGATGATAGGAACATAATTGGCTTCCTTAACAAAAGGATCAGTATCAAGAACAACAAAGTCTACTGGATAGTAGAAATTATCAACTTGAACTAAGACATCTTCAATTATCCCCCTTGGAATTTTCACTGATCTATCAGCTAAGGATAGAGTGATTGATGTTCGCTTCAATTCACCAAGTCCCAATTTCTTGTAGACAGAGTATGGTAACAAATTTACGCTTGCTCCCAAATCTAACAAAGCTTTTTCCACTACCTTTCCTCCAATCATGAATGAAATGGTAGGACTTCCCGGATCTTTGTACTTCAAAGGAGTCTTGCATTAGATGATGGCACTTACTTGCTCAGTCAAGAAGGCTTTCTTATTCACATTCAACCCTCTTTTGATAGTACACAGGTCCTTTAGGAATTTTGCATACGTTGGAACTTGCTTAATCATATCCAGTAATGGAATATTGACCTTCACTTGCCTCAATACTTCAAGGATTTCTGATGCATTTTTTATCCCCTTTTTCCCATGCAAAGCTTGAGGAAAAGGTGGAGATGTGTGCTTCTTCATCAGTTCTTCCTTAGTAAGCTCTTTCTCCGGATTTGAATTCACTGTGGAATCATGATCTTCCTTCCCTTCATTGATATCTTTCTTCTTTCCTTTCATTTCCTCCTTCTTCTTTGTCTCTTCTTCTTTCTCTTCAGCATGTGGCTTGGGAGTTGGCGGCTCAACCTTTTTACCACTCCTTAGAGTGATCAAGGCTTTAACATCTCTCACTTGTGAAGTTTCTCCCTTATGAGCTTCCACTTCATGGATACCCTTGGGGTTTTGGTGAGGTTGAGAAGGAAATCTACCCTTCTCTTGCACTGTGTTCAAATTAGTGAGCCTTGAAATTGAGTATTGGAGATTGTCAATTTTCTGAGATAAGTCATTTTGCATCCCATTCATCCTTTTATTCAAAGTGCTCTCAACAATGTCAATTCTCTGACTGAGTTGAGCATTGATGGATTTTTGGTCTCCCACAAAATCTCCCACAACCTTGCTTAGATTGACTATTGCTTGCTCAAGATTTGAAGCTTGTTGAGATGGTTGAGCCGGCTGTTGATACTAAGGTGCTCTTGGCTTCCATGAAAAATTTGGATGATTTCTCCAACTTGAGTTGTAAGTATTGCCATAGGAAGCATTGCTATTGGGCTTGAATTGTCCAATGGCATTTGCTTGATCTCCAAACATTTCTCTAGCAACTGGAATTGTAGGGCACTCCTCCACCAAGTGCTCATAAGACTGACAAATAGAACATGGCTTCACTTGCACTGGTGTTTCAGCAACAACTTGCACTTTATGCATCTTTTTCAATTCTAACTCCTCCAATCTTCTTGTCATGGCTGCAAATTTTGCTTTCATATCAACATCTTCATTCAAGGTGTACATCCCAGCCTTAGCACTAGAGGCAATTGGTTGAGACTTCATTTTTCCCACTTCTCCTCTATTCGGTTCATCCCATCCCCTTGAGACTTCAGCTACATAACTCAAGAAATCCATAACTTCCTTAGGATTCTTACTCATGAAATCTCCTCCACACATTATTTCGAGGAGCTGCTTCATCGAGGAAGACATCCCATGATAAAAATAACTCACCAATAGCCATGTATCAAAGCCATGGTGAGGACAAGCATTGATGGCCTCCATGTATCTTTCCCAACACTCATAGAATTTCTCGTTCTCTTTAGCTGAGAAGTTTGAAATTTGCCTTTTCAAGCCATTTGTTCTATGAGTAGGAAAAAACTTTTTGAGGAATTCAGCTTGTAAGTCAGTCCAAGAACGGATACTCCTTGGCCTTAAAGAATTAAGCCAAATCTTGGCTTTATCCTTTAAAGTAAAAGGAAATAGCTTAAGCCTCATCAAATCGATTGAAGCTCCTCCCTCTCGGAATGTATTACAAACTTCTTCAAATTCCTTGATGTGTGCATAGGGATTCTCACTTTCCATTCCATGGAAAGTTGGTAGAAGTCGAACAATATGTGGTCTGATAACTAGCTGCTCTGTAGAGGGCACTATGCATGATGGTGCACTCATACGAGGTGGATGCATGCGGTCCCTCATTGATCTGAATTCGTTTGGATTGTCTTGATGGACATGGTGACTATGCTGATCCTCAGGTGTAGCTTCCATGGTGTTCAAGCTCAATTCCAACTCCTTGTTATGAGGTGTTTCAAGTTTCACAAGCCTTCCTCCACTATCTCGTACCCAATTTGGCATACACAACTAGTATCAACTATAACGAAGAAAAAACGAAAATAGGGGAAAAGAAAAACAGAGCAAAACAAACTACCAAAAAAACTTAGATTAACTAAAACTAATTTAAGAGCTATGTTAGAATATGAATAAGTAAAAGAAACAACTAAAAGAGTTAGTAAAGTGAAAGAAAATTCACCGAACTTGTGATGAAAACCACAAGTATGCTGAAATAATATCACTGTGAGGTTGGCACCTTCCCCGGCAATGGCGCCATTTGACTCATGCCCAATTGGTGTCTCAGTTGATTCACGTCCAGCTGGTGCTCCTTGATTGAGGGAGTAATCAACAAAATTTATAACCTATATCACCATGCATTGGGATAGCTTTAGCTAATATAGCATAGTGGCTCTAGGATCGTTCACTGGGAAGGGTTTTCAACTCACAACTGATACCACTTCATAGCTAATTTGGTGCTTTTTCATTTCAAGGTTAGCTTAAGAAGAAAACGCAAACTTTGGTTGTAAAAGGTTTAGTTTCAAGCTAACTAAAAGGAAAGTGATGGAAATTACTTATGGAGAAAAACATTCCTTGGAGGTTCAGGTTCACAGGGGAGGTTCCTCATGCAAAAACAGAGCTCCGGTCACTTGGTTCACTTCCTCGCATTAGAGAATTAACATGTAGTTAATCCTCTAACCGGTTTTGTATAAATGCTACCCTTTAATGGATTTCAGCACTAAATCCTTCTCACTGATGCAACTTGGAATGGCTCATGCTTCTCACCTAGTAGTTGCCATCCAAGGTGATCATTAACCTTGGACTTCCCGTCTCAAGCTCGCAAGAGATAACTAATGGATGTCTCCTTGGAGTCCAAAAGCTTACCAAGTGTTGGCAATTCAAGAAAATCCCACCTTCAAGTCACCTCCCAGAAGCTCGCAAGAGGTAAACTAGTGCATCTCCATGGACGGAGACCACTTGCCTTACCAAGTGTTGGCTCAAGTGACTTGCAAGGTTTTTTAAGTTAAATAAAAATATAGAAATCATTAATGGGTCACACTTACTCTTCATTAATGGCTGAAACAACAAAACTACCAATTCTTGCAGTTGGAACCATCCCCGGCAACCTTAACCCCAAGGAATTAAAAGCTTAGCCACCCATCCTCTGAGGAAACTTCCTCAGAGCTTGTTTGGCTATTAAGAAAATACAAACAAAATGGGAAGGTAAGGTATAGAAAAACCCTGAACTTTACTTCCTTCAAAACTATACAAAGGTTGTCTCCCGTCTGATTCTTCTTTCAAAGGGAAAAATTACAATATATATAAGGGGTTATTCACCCTTTTGTTCTTGCTTAAAGACTAAGGAATCATATGATAGGTCGGTTACAAGGAGAGTTTGAGAATTTAGACATCAAATATCTAAAGCAAAAAGATCTTAAGATGTCGGTTGCAGCTATCGGGTAGCTTCAGGAGGTGTTTCGCAGCTGTCCAAAAAGGGTTGCGAAATTTCGCAGCAAAAGGACAAAATTTCGCAGCCCTGTGAAATTTTCCTTCAGCTTGGAGTGATCGGCTTCCAATGGCTGTAAATTCTTCATTTCAACTTCGAATCGTACACTGTTTGAAGCATTGGATTCTTGACTTCCTGAGCTTTAAAATGGTATATAGTATGCAGGAAATGGACTTCGGGAAGTGCTCCAAAAGTGCCCAAGAAGACTGCAGCTGCTGTCCTCTGTTTTGCTTCATGGTAGATTTCTCTTTGCTTCCCTCCTTGCATTCCGGATTTGCTTATGGCAAAGGACTTTAAAGCTTCAAAGCTTTGGTTCTTCATGTTTCTAAGCTTTCCAAAAGCTTTGCCATGGATTCCAAAGAACTCTCCTCAATCTCGGATTGCTTTGGTGATCAAATAGCTAACAAAAACACCAAAACTTACACATTTTGATTAGAATTGATTGCAAGGGTCCTTAATATGTTAATTAGGTTAAAAGGTGATAACTACTCAAAAGTGTTTAAAAGAGTTAATTACAAGCTTACAAAATAGCATTTTTGAGTAGTAATCAGTATCTAAGGTAGATTAAGGTGGTACCTAAGGGCTATTAAGGTAATACCTATGATACAATCCCCAAAATAACAATGCGACTTACAACCAGATATGTTGTAAGTTTCATCTGGATTCAATACGATTTATGGGTCATATAGTTATTTGGGAATAATATGGTTCAGGGCCTCGATACCAAAATAAGCCAATACTAAGTTCCTAACATTCTTGTGAATATAACCAGTTGTAGTAATAGACTGTGAAGCATCTAGGCCGACAAGCCTTGCAAAGGAGTCCATGTACCTTAATTCCACCAATTTCCTTTCTTGTTTGAACATTTAAGGAAGATGGGTCTCGGATTTCAAACTCTCAAATACTTATTTGAGACTTTTCGTTCAGATGGGTCATGGGTAGGAAGATGAGCACTCCCTTCGGCTCTACTTTGTTGCTGCAGAATCACACTCACACCTACGCCTCTTGAAGCCGACTGGTTACTCAATGTTCTTGCGATCAACTGCTCCACTTGCTTGCTGAGATAGTGGAGAAGAAATAAAGGGAAACTGGTTTAGGCCAAAATAAGAGGATGAAGGTTTGAAGATGGATATCCGTCGACTGGTCGGGATGTCAAGACATAGTTCGCTCGTCTTCGGATTTCAAATTAGGTTCAAAATTGGGAATTTCTTGAAATGGGGTTAGGGCAAAATGACTAGAAATGAGAGAGAGTTTCCCTACTTTTGGTTCTTGGGTCGAGTTTCTTTGTGTTTCAGCTTCGAGAATTAGTTCAAGTTTTAAATTGTTTTGCTAACATGGGGAGGATTTGCTGATGACCTAGAGAAATTTAGGGGCAATTTGGGAAGAGGAAAAGTAAACATGACATAGTGCACGTTTTGGATATTATTTTACTTATTAATAGTTGGATCTCATATTTCATATATTTGGGTTTTCAAAACCATATATTTTCCACATCAGATGCCAAAACACAAGTTTCCCAAAAGTGCGGGTCATTCTGTGGTACCAAAAAGCACTTTGTGGTACCATACCTCCATTTTTTAACCAATAAGAATAAGCTACATGTAAGGTGTGATGAATAAAAAATTAAAAAAAAACCAATACTACAAGTTACCCATCAATGACTATGTCTTGAAAAGGAAGCAATCTCATGCACATTACAGTTAAATTATCTTTACAACCACCAATTATATTATTGAAAAATTTATTTTATAAAAATTGTAAAATATTTAAAATTTTGTAAAAATAATAATTTTGTGAAACAAAATTTGCCACTTATTTTATGATATAGGGTTTTATTATAATTAAATTAAAATGAGTATTTATTATTAAAAATTAGAATTATGATAAATCAATTATTAATTTCTTTATTGACTATAATTTTTTTTTATGGAGAAGATGGGATTAAATATTGAAAGCGTTTTTTGGAAGTGGAAAAAATAATTCTTAAAATAAAAAATTTGAGAATTTTGGAGAGTACTAGAATGTGGAACACTAAAAAAATATAAGGAGATTTTTCTGTGTTTTTAATTTCAAATTTTTTGTGTCTATCTTCCATCATTTCTAAGGATGACTGAGTTATATTGATGCTATTAGAAGTGACAAAAAAAATTTAAAATAAAAAAAAATAGAAAAATTAGAAGGTAGGAAAAACGTGAGTGTAATTAGTCTTTTTAAATAATATCATAACTATTTGGAGTCAGAATTTTTTTTAAATAAATTAAAAATAAGTATTTATTGTTAATTGTTATTTGAAAATTGTATTATTAATTGTTTTATTGTAAATTTGATTATTTTTGTTGGGATAAGATTGGATGAAATATTGAAAGTAGGAAAACCAATGTAGTTGAAGCTGAAAATAAAATTGCATGATTTCAATTAATTCTAAACATAATTTGAGCCCTTTCCGATTTTTTAATGTATCATTTTTAAATTTTTTGGAGGATATTTTTAATCATTTGCATAATTAGTATGGATAACCAATATTATTACATTTTCAAAAAAAATATTATTAAAATTCAAAAAATATTTTTTTATTGTTTTAACATTTTTTTTAAAAATAATTTCCATTATTTTTAAGATTAATTAGTATCAATAAACAATACTATTGTAATTTCAAGTGGAAAAAAAAAAAAATTATAAAATTTCAAGGGCACGAAAAATGTGAGAAAATGTATAAAGAATGTGAGGATTTATTACATTTTTCATACCCTTCCTCACATTCTCTGTATTTTTCACATTCTTTGTTAACATGACATGATTTACAAAATGATACTTCGACCAATATATTGGACTTAATATTTATATATCTAAAATAGATCTTTTTATTTTTTGTTTGCAACAATAAATATATACAAATATAAAAATTAAATAAGAAATTGAACCATATTATTTTTTTTTATTAGGGAATTCTTTTTATGGGATATGCACCTATTAATGGATAGGTCATCTTGGTCTTGGTAAGATAAATGAAAATCCAATATATATATATATTGAGACTTATAATGTTCTTATTTAAATTAAAGAATATATCTTACCAATTTTGAAAATAGTAAAAACATCTGTTTGTTTTTATTCTTTCTCTATTAGTTGTTTACTCATAATCTTATGGTTGAAATTTCCTATACATTGACCACATTATAAATTAGATTGCATCCTGTAAATAATTTTTTTAAAACAATTAGATATATAATACATGATTTATGTCCTCTTATATTATTGTCTCTTTTTGTCTCTATTTTCTTTAGATTTTCATTCAACTTCTTTTTAGCACGTGTTTCTCTTTTTTGTTTTTTGATATATATATATATATTTTTCATATAACATTTAATACTAGCTTTTTCTTTTACTTTGTTTTTCTTTGTTTTGTAAAGAATTTGGGTCCATATTCTTTGACAATAAATGAATCCTAAAACAACATCATAACCAAAATAGAGATGAACAAACTACATTATCATAAATAATAAAATTCAAAAGCAAATATATAATTATAAGGAATAGAAGCAAATGTATAATAAAAAAGAGAACATAGAAAAAGTGAAACATAAATCATAGTAAAAGAAAATGAATTACACATTAATTATTAATTTATAGGAATAATTAAATGATTTAAACAAATGAACAGAAGTAAATAAAAAAGAAAAACTTATTATAAATAAGACAATCATATAAAAAAAATAATAATAATATTAGGCATAATAAGTAATATAAAATAATGTAAACTAATAGAAATAAATAGAATCAACAAAGTAATTATAAATAAGAACTTATTTGATAAAATAAATAATATAAAATAATAATCAAGTATAAAACAAACAACTAAAAGAGATGAACTATTGTGGACCCCATATTTCGGCTCGATGCGTTCCCACTCGATGACGCAACTCGCTTTTTGTTAATTGATTTGGTGGAAATATGATTTTTAGAAAAAGACTTGGAGTCGCCACTTATTTTTGTTTTATTTTTAAAGGGTAAACAAAATAAGAAAGAAAAACTCTAAGTGTGACTCCTTATTTGGAAAGGGCGGTCTATGAAAAACCAAGTCTAGGCTCGGGGGTCAGGTTACTTATCAGGAAGGTACGGTAAAAATCGTAACACCCCTCTAAGCCCCTAATGGATCTCTACTAATAAGATAAAGCAAGCATGACAATTGATTGATTAAACATGGATACCGAATATTGATCAAATGTACGAAAGCAAGACACGCATGATAACAAATAAATCAATAAACACAATCTGGCACAGGGCGTACCTTAGTCACAAGGTGAGCGCTATCATAAGAGACAAGGTTAGTGCACAAATACAGAATAATCGCATGCAGGTCATAAAATGAGGCAAGCCAATCAAGCATAGCAATCAATCAATCGATGAGAAAATCACATATGTTGGGTCCTGCCAAAACCCAATCCATCTTGCACGAATTAGCCTCACAAATTCCATTATTTTGGAATTATGAAAATTGCATTCCTATTTATGTAAAATCAAGAGAGACAGAAGATTATTTGAAAACCGAAGTAGAATTAAAACTGTTTAAGAGAAAACTGGATTATTGAAATTTATTTGAAAATTGGAGTCTCGAAAATTATTTGAAAATTGGAATCTTGGGAATTAAATTTGGAAGAAATTGGGATTTTTAAAATTATCTGGGAATTGGAACATTTAAATTACGAAAATTGGAAACTTGGAAATTATTTGAAAATGGAGTTTTCCTAAAAAATAAATATAGTAATAATAATAATAAATAAATAAATAAATAAATAAATAAATAAATGTGAAAATTGGAATTTCGAAAGTTGGAAATTGAATTCGGAAATTGGAAAATTGGAATTTCGAAAATTGAGAATTAAATTTGGAAATCGGGATTTTGAAGAATTATTTAAAAATGAAATTTTAAGAAATAAATAAATAAAATATAATAATAATAATACGAAAATAATGATGATTAAATAAATAGATGTGAAAATTAGAATTTTGGAAATTGGAAATTAAGTTTGGAAATCAAAATTCTAAAGAATTATTTAAAAATAGAATGAAAAAAAATGAATTTGGAAATTGGAATCTTTTTGGAAAATTTATTTGAAGACGACTTTTTTTAAAAAATAAAATAAAATAAAATAAATTTTGGAAGTTAGGATTTTTGAAAAATTGCTTTGAAGATTGGAGTGATTAAAAATCTAAAATTTTGAAAGTTATTTTAAAAAAACAATTTGTGAAAATGTATGAGAGTAAAAAGGAAAATGGGCATATATATTCCAGGCTGGCCCACCAAAAAGTCTTCCATTGACTTCACTGCCATGTAATGATTCCCAAACAAAAGAATAATAATAAAAGAAAACCACAATGGCTTTGATAGCCTTCATTTTAGAGATTGGTTTTGGAAATGGATACTTGATTACTTGATGGCATTAGGACACGAGGTGCAAAAGAAATAATGGGTTTATAGGTATTAGGTGAAGTAGGTTAGTGAGAGAAGTGGATATGCATCTTATGAGAAGGCTTAGGAGAATGCCTGAGGATGCTTGCACGTGAATGAGAATAGGGATGAATGAGTGGGAAATGGGCAGCTGGTAGTGATTATGGTGGATGGGTAGGTGCAAAAGGTCTTGTGGGGTCATGCATGGTGTAGGGAATAGGCTATGGGACAACAAGTGGGGTAGGTAGTTTCTCCATCTCGGGCAAAGTTCAAATTTGTGATGGACTTCAGTCAACCAGCCCCCCCACAAGTGCTCTCATCTTCTCATCCATTCCAACTTGGGAATCCATGTAAAGACTATCCCACATCACCTTGACTATTATCTTCTTTGCAAACGAGTCCACTAGGTCTTTCCATTTCCCATCCAACACGGGCATAGAGATCAAGACATCTTGAATTTCCTTCCTAAAGAATCCTCCAGTCATTGCCATTGCATGGATTTTCTCATCACAATAGGGCTAGTGTATTTTCTTCCAATCACAGAAAGCTCGCAAACCAGAAACCCATAAACCTCCTCTGTTTGCTTATTCTCTTTGCTTCTCTGTAAATCTCACTGCCCACAACCTAATTTTGCCCAGCTCACTTTAACCCTCCAGAAAGAATGGCCATCTTCCATTGTGAGCCAAAAATAGGGGAAACAACAAGAACAAAGCACCAATAATGGGAATAAAATGAATCCATACATGCTTCATTTCATGTATCAATCAATGAGCTCAGGTATAGGAGATGAGCCAAAATGAATTTCAAACGGGTTTCAAAAAAAAAAAAAAAAACAAGACATGAATGCCAGTGCCACATACAAAATCTCAAAACAGAGCTCGAAAAAAACAGGTTGGAAATCAATCATAGAGTGGGTGCAAGTGATCAGATCCCATAAAAATAAACAAGAATCCCTGATAAGCAAATCCAGACATCAAAATATAAATCCTGTTGTCCTAGAAAACATAATAAAATAGTATGAAAACAAAGGAAACCAGTTTTTAGAGACCATACCTGTGTTCTTCGCTTCTCGACTCCTCTCCTCTGTTTCCCTCTTCAGTTTCTCTCTAAGGCTCCAAAAAAAAAAAAAAAATCTCGCAGCCCCCTTTGCAGTCCTCGACTTTTTTTTTTTTCTCGCATTTTTTTCCCTCCCTTGTTCCTATCTTCTCCCGTAAGCCATCACCCGCTTCTCTGCTCACCCTCTAGCAAAGACATCACCCTCCAAACCACCATCATGGGCGAGCTACTGATGCTCACCACACGTCCATGCATGGAGCCTCATGGGAGGTGTCCCCCGCCCCCAACCAGGAATCGCCACGTGGCTCCTTGAGAGCCCTCCACCTGCAAAGAAATATATCCTGTATAGAAAATGAGAACGAGCCCCAAAGGGGAGTCTACAAATATGCCCCTCTTTGGTAGAGCTCACGAGTGTAAGGAATGTGAACACTAAAGTGAAAAGAAAGTGTGAATAGTAAGTGGAATGAAGTGAACTCTGTAGAAGAACAAAGGAAACCCCCAAAAGGTACATAAGTAAAACACAAGCTTGCTCAAGGCTCCAAAAGAGGGAACAAAAAGAGACTCTAAAGTCCTAAGAGAACAAAAGCTCTCAGAATGCCTCTAAAGCTATGTCATGGATCCAGACTACCCCTGAAAAGTCTCAAAAGTGACTTGTAAATCGATATCGAGGTCGAGTGGTAGTCGAATCACCAAAGAGCACAGGAATAAATGCGTACAAAGGAAGAAACCACACATCCACTATACAAAAGTAGGTTAAAATATGAAGCTGTGAGGGCAAGGTGCGCAAAGACTAGAGTCACTTGAATCTAAAGGAAATGATGGGACATGATCAAATTGACCGAAATCACTTGAAACATAAAAAGAACGGGATGCGGTCGCCATGACCGAAATCACCTGAAATAGAAGAAACGCGGTTGTAATGACCGAAATCACCTTAAACATAAAAATGATGGGACGTGGTCGTAATGACCGAAATCACCTTAAACATAAAAATGATGGGACGTGGTTGTAATGACCGAAATCACCTAAAACATAAAAAAGACGGGACTCGGTCGTCATGACCGAAATCACCTGAAATAGAAGGGACGCAGTCGTAATGATCGAAATCACCTGAAACCTAAAAAAAAGATGGGACGCGGTAGCAATGACGAAAATCACCTGAAACATAAAAAGAACGGGACGCAGTCGCAATGACGGAAATCACCTGAAACATAAAAAAGACGGGACGTGGTTGCCATGATCGAAATCACCTGAAACAGAAGGGACGCGGTCGCAATGACCGAAATCACCTAAAACAAAAAAAAGACGGGACGTGGTCGCTATGACCGAAATCACCTGAAACATAAAAAAAGCGGGACGCGGTTGCAATAACCGAAATCACCTGAAACATAAAAAAGACGGAATGCGGTCGCCATGACCGAAATCACCTAAAATATACGAGATGCGGTTGCAATGACCGAAATCACCTGAAACAGAAAAAAGACGGGATGCGGTTGCCATGACTGAAATCACCTGAAACAAAAAAAAGACGGGACACGGTCACCATGACCGAAATCACTTGAAACATAAAAAGAGCGGGACGCGGTCACAATGACCGAAATCACCTAAAACATAAAAGAGATGGGACGCGGTCGCCATGACTGAAATCACCTGAAACATAAAAAGAATGGGATGTGGTCGCCATGACCGAAATCACCAAACTAAGGAAAAGACAAAGACGTGACCAATCGTATAGGTGCGATCTACATTGAAAACTCAAACTGAACACAAGGTGAATGACCGATCGATATGGGTGCGGTCTCAAAAATGCAAACTAAACTCAAACTGATAGGAAGATGGCCGATCGATAAAGGTGCGACTTTAACTCAAATTGAACTAACATGATGGTGATCTAATCAAGTGGCCCAAAGCTAAAGGATATCCAGGATAACGATGCAAGCAAACTCGGTAGGAGGGGATATGCCCCAATATGACAACTCATAAGGACCGACAACTAGGTCCAAAAATAATGAAACATGTGAAAGGTCCGATGATCCTAGGGAAGGAGGGTATGCCCCAGTATGTAACTTGCTGATTACTACTCAAAAAGTGCTATTTTGTAAGCTTGTAATTAACTTTTTTAAACACTTTTGAGTAGTAGTTATTACCTTTTAACTCAATTGGCATGTTAAGGACCTTTGCAATCGTTTCTTATCAAATTGTGTTAAGTTTTGGTGTTTTTGATAGCTTTTTGCTCACCAAAGCAATCCAAGAATGAGGGAGACCTGTAATTAGTTCATGGAAAAGCAATTGGAAGCTCAAATTCATGAAGAACCAAGCTTTGGAGCTTCATAGTCCTTTTCCAAAGTCGTTCAAAGTATGCAAGGAGGAAAAATAGAGAAGGAAATCTTGAAGAAAAATAGGGGACGGTAGTTACAGTCTTCTTTTGTACTTTTGGAGCACTTTCCGGAGTCCATTTTCTACATGCTATATACCATTTCAAAGCTCAGGAAGTCAAGAGTCCAATGCTTCAAACAGTGTGCAAATTGGAGTTGAAATGAAGAAGTTATGGCTGTTGTAAGTCAACTGCACCAAAGCTAAAAGACAATTTTGCAGCTGCGAAATCAGCCTTTGGCTACGAAATCAGCCTTTTCGTGCGAAATGGAGATTTTCAGCCTGCGAAATTTCGCAGCCCATGTGCATGCTGCGAAATCCACTCGAGTGCTTCCAGATATTTGTGCACCGGCACTTTTAGATTTTTTTTCAGATATTTGTTGTTCAAATCCCCATTTTCTCCTTGTAATCCACCAATTATAGAATTCCTTAGTTAGGAAGTAAGAAGAAAAGGGTGAATAACCTCTTATATATAATTTGTAATTTTTTCTTTTACAATCATCTCAGGAGCTTGTTCTCAGAGACAACTTTTTGTATAGTTTTGAAGGAAGCAATACATAGAGCTTTGCTCTGCCTTACCGTCCCATTTTGATTGTATTTTTCTTACTAGCCAAACAAGCTCTGAGGATGGTTCCTTAGAGAATGAGTGGATAGGCTTTTTGTCTCTTAGAGTTGAGGTAGCCGGGTGAGGTGCCGAATGCAAAAATTGGAAGTTTTGTTGTTTCAGCTTTTAATGAAAAGAAAGTGTGACCCGTTTATGGTTTCTATATTTTTAGTTAACTTAAAACGTCTTTGAATCACCTGGGGCAACACTTGGTAAGGCAAGTGGACTCCATCCATTGAGTTTCACTAGTTTATCTCTTGCGAGCCTCTGGGAGGTGATTCAAAGATAGGATTTTCTAGACCAGCCAACACTTGGTAAGCTTTTGGACTTTAAGGAGACATCCATTAGTTATCTCTTGTGAGCTTTTGAAGGATAATCCAAGGTTAAAGATCACCTTGAATGGAAAATGCTAGGTGAGAGGCACGAGCCATTGCAAGGTGTATCAATGAGAGGAATTTAGTGTTTGATTCCATTAATGGCAAGCATCTGTACCACGCCGATTCGAGAAATAACTATATGTTAAATTCCGAATGCGAGGAAAAGATCCAAGTGACTGGAACTCTCTTTTTGTATTAGGCACCTGAGCCTAGTGATCCAAAAACTCCAAGAAACAACTTTCTTTCTAAGTTAAATTCAGTTACTATTTTGTTTGTTAGCTTAAAACCAATCCTTTTCCAACCAAAGATTATGTTTTCTTTTTAAGCTAACCTTGAAATGAAAAAGCACCAAGTCAGCTTTGAATTGGTATCAGTTGTAATTTGAAAACCCTTCCCAGTGAACGATCCTAGAGCCACTATGCTATACTAGTTGAGGCTATCCTAGTACATGGTGCAATAGGTTATAAATTTTGTTGATTGCTCCTATCTGAGGACCGTAATCAAGGTACACCAGTTGATTGAACATCAATCAACAGGGCATACACCAGCTAGGCACGAATCAAATGGCGCCACTACCGGGGAAGGTGCCAACTTTATAGTGAAATCATCTTTTCAAAGTACTTGTGATTTTCATCACAAGTTTGGTAATTTTTCATTCACTTTATTAACTCTTTTTAATCATTTTTCTACTTGTTCATATTTTAGCATTTTGTATAAATTAGTTTTAGATAATCTTAATCTTGTTGTAGTTTTGTTTTCTTTTGTTTCTTTGTTTTTGTTATAGTTGATACTAGTTGTGCATGCCAAATTGGATACGAGACAGTGGAGGAAGACTTGTGAAACTTGAAACACCTCATAAAAAGGAGTTGGACTTGAGCGTGAACATCATGGAAGCTACACCTGAAGATCAGCATAGTCACCATGTTCATCAAGACAATCCAAATGCACTCAGATCAATGAGGGACCGCATGCATCCACCTCGTATGAGTGCACCATCATGTATAGTGCCCCCTACAGAGCAGCTAGTTATCAGACCACATATTGTTCCACTTCTACTTACTTTCCATGGGATGGAAAGTGAGAATCCCTATGCACATATCAAGGAATTTGAAGAAGTCTGTAATACATTCCAAGAGGGAGGAGCTCCGATCGACTTGATGAGGCTTAAGCTATTTCCTTTTACTTTAAAGGACAAGGCCAAGATTTGGCTTAATTCTTTAAGGCCAAGGAGCATCCGAACTTGGACTGATTTGCAAGCTGAATTCCTCAAGAAATTTTTCCCTACTCATAGGACAAATGGCTTGAAAAGGCAAATTTCAAACTTCTCAGCTAAAGAGAATGAGAAATTCTATGAGTGTTGGGAGAGATACATGGAGGCCATCAATGCTTGTCCTCACCATGGTTTTGATACATGGCTATTGGTGGGCTACTTTTATGAAGGAATGTCTTCCTCAATGAAGCAACTCCTCGAGACTATCTGTGGAGGAGATTTCATGAGTAAGAATCCGGAGGAAGCCATGGACTTCTTGAGTTATGTGGCTGAAGTTTCAAGGGGATGGGATGAACCGAACAAAGGAGAAGTGGGAAAGATGAAGTCTCAACCAAATACCTCTAATGCTAAGGTTGGGATGTATACCTTGAATGAGGATATTGATATGAAAGCTAAAGTTGCGGCAATGACAAGAAGATTGGAGGAGCTAGAACTAAAAAAGATACATGAAGTGCAAGCTGTTGCTGAGACACCAGTGCAATTCAAGCCATGTCCCATTTGTCAGTCTTATGAGCACTTGGTGAAGGAGTGCCTTACAATACCAGCTGTTAGGGAAATGTTTGGAGATCAAGCAAATGTCATTGGACAATTCAAGCCCAATAACAATGCTTCATATGGTAATACTTACAACTCAAATTGGAGGAACCATCCGATTTTCTCCTGGAAGCCAAGAGCACCTCAGTATGCACAGCCAGCTTGACCATCTCAACAAGCTTCAAATCTTGAGCAAGCAAAAGTGAATCTAAGCAAGGTTGTGGGAGATTTTGTTGGAGATCAGAAAGCCATCAATGCTCAACTCAGCCAAAGAATTGACAGTGTAGAGAGCACATTGAATAAAAAGATGGATGGAATGCAAAATGATTTATCTCAGAAGATAGACAATCTCCAATACTCAATCTCAAGGCTCACTAACCTTAACACAATGCAAGAGAAGGGGAGATTTCCTTCTCAACCTCACCAAAACCCCAAGGGTATCCATGAAGTGGAAACTCATGAGGGAGAGTCTTCATAGGTGAGAGATGTTAAAGCCTTGATCACTCTAAGGAGTGGTAAAAAGATTGAGATGCTTGCACCCAAGCCACATGTTGAGAAAGAGGATGAAGAAGAAGAGACAGAGAAGAGGGAGGAAATGAAAGGAAAGAAGAAAGAAAGCAGAGAAGGGAATGGGGACCATGATTCAACAATAAAAGCACCTCCGGAGAAACTAGTTATCAAGGGTGATGTGATGAAGAAACCAACACCTCCACCTTTTCCTTAAGCTTTGCATGGGAAGAAGGAAATCAGAAATGCATCAAAAATTCTTGAAGTACTGAGACAGGTGAAGGTTAACATCCCATTGCTAGATATGATTAAACAAGTGCCAACATATGCAAAATTCCTTAAGGACTTGTGTACTATCAAAAGAGGGTTGAATGTGAATAAGAAAGCCTTCTTGACTGAACAAGTAAGTGCTATCATACAATGCAAGTCTCCTTTGAAGTACAAAGATCCGAGTTGCCCCATCATTTCAGTCATGATTGGAGGAACTGTAGTGGAGAAGGCTTTGTTAGATTTGGGAGCAAGTGTGAATTTGCTACCATACTCTGTTTACAAGCAATTGGGGCTTGGTGAGTTGAAGCCAATGTCAATCACTCTATCTCTAGCAGATAGATCAGTGAAAGTTCCAAAAGGGATAATTAAAGATGTCTTAGTTCAAGTTGATAACTTCTACCATCCAGTAGACTTTGTTGTTCTTGATACGAACCCAATTGTTAAGGAAACTAATTATGTTCCTATCATCCTTGGAAGGCCATTCCTAGCTACATCGAATGCAATCATAAATTGTAGGAATGGGCTCATGCAACTCACATTTGGCAACATGACATTGGAGCTTAATATCTTCTATATGTCCAAAAAGCCAATTAGTCCGGAAGAGGAAGAAGGTCCAAAAGAGGTGTGCATCATTGACACTCTAGTGGAGGAGCATTATAATTAGAAGATGCAAGAGAAGTTGAATGAAAGTCTTGGAGATCTTGAAGGGTTCCCTGAACCCTCAGATTTGCTTGATGTCCAACAAGGTTGGAAGAGGAGAGAAGAAATTCTACCTTTGTTCAATAAAGAAGAGGCACAAGAAGCTGCTAAAAAGGAGACCCCAAGGTTCAATTTTAAGCCCCTGCCCACGGAGTTGAAATACACATACCTGGAAGAGAATAAAGAATGCCCTGTTGTAATATCTTCATCTCTTACTACTCCTCAGGAGGTGTGTCTACTTGAAGTTCTCAAGAGGTGTAGGAAAGTAATAAGATGGCAAATATTTGACTTGAAATGCATTAGTCCTTTGGTTTGTACACACCATATATACATGGAAGAAGAGGCTAAACCAATTCGGCAACCTCAGAGAAGATTGAATCCTAATATGCAAGAGGTGGTGCGAGCTGAGGTTCTGAAGCTACTTCAAGCAAGTATCATCTACCCCATATCGAATAACCCATGGGTGAGTCCTACTCAAGTGGTACCAAAGAAGTCAGGGATCACGGTGGTAAAAAATGAAAAGGGAGAAGAAGTTGCTACACGCCTCACTTCAGGTTGGAGGGTGTGTATCGATTATAGAAAATTGAATGTTGTGACCAGGAAGGATCATTTTCCATTGTCATTTATTGATCAAGTGTTGGAGAGAGTCTCAGGCCATCCTTTCTATTATTTCTTGGACGGCTACTCTGGCTATTTTCAAATAGAAATTGATGTGGAAGACCAGGAGAAGACCACTTTTACATGTCCATTTGGAACATATGCCTATAGAAGAATGCCGTTTGGGTTATGCAATGCACCTGCAACATTCCAACGATGTACGTTAAGTATCTTCAGTGATATGTGGAGCGAATAATGGAGGTTTTCATGGATGACATCACCATATATGGAAGCACATTTGAGGAATGCTTAGTTAACCTGGAAGCGGTTCTGAATAGATGCATTGAAAAGGATTTGGTGCTCAACTGGGAGAAATGCCATTTTATGGTACATCAAGGAATTGTCCTTGGCCACATCATCCCCGAGAAAGGTATTGAAGTTGATAAAGCAAAGGTGGAACTAATTGTCAAATTGCCATCCCCAATAACTGTAAAAGGAGTAAGGCAATTCCTTGGCCATGCAGGGTTCTATAGGAGGTTTATCAAAGATTTCTCTAAGCTTTCAAAACCTCTTTGTGAACTATTGGTTAAGGATGCTAAATTTGTATGGGATGAGAGATGTCAAAGGAGTTTTGACCAACTGAAGCAATTTCTGACAACCGCTCCAATAGTGAGGGCTCCTAACTGGCAACTACCTTTTGAAGTGATGTGTGATGCCAGTGACTTTGCTATAGGAGCTGTTCTTGGCCAAAGAGAAGATGGAAAGCCCTATGTGATCTACTATGCAAGCAAGACATTGAATGAAGCGCAAAGGAACTACACCACCACAGAGAAAGAATTGTTAGCTGTAGTGTTTGCCTTAGACAAGTTTCGTGCTTATTTGGTAGGGTCCTTCATCATGGTTTTCACTGACCATTCAGCCTTGAAGTATTTATTAACAAAGCAAGATGCAAAAGCAAGGTTGATTAGGTGGATTCTCTTATTACAAGAGTTTAATCTCCAAATCAGGGATAAGAAAGGAGTGGAGAATGTGGTAGCTGACCAACTTTCAAGGTTGGCTATAGCACATAACTCCCATGTTCTACCTATTAATGATGACTTTCTAGAGGAATCGCTGATGTTGCTAGAAAATACTCCTTGGCATGCTCATATTGCTAACTATCTAGTTACTGGTGAAGTTCCAAGTGACTGGAAAACACAAGATAGGAAGCACTTCTTTGCAAAGATTCATGCTTACTATTGGGAGGAACCTTTCCTTTTCAAGTATTGTGCAGATCAAATAATAAGGAAGTGTGTCCCTGAAGAAGAGAAACAAGGAATCCTCAGCCATTGCCATGAGAATGCATGTGGTGGAGGCCACTTTGCCTCTCAGAAAACAGCCATAAAAGTGTTGCAATTAGGTTTTAGTTGGCCATCACTCTTCAAAGATGCCCACACCATGTGTAGGAGCTGTGATAGATGCCAAAGGCTTGGAAAGCTAACACGAAGAAATCAAATGCCTATAAACCCCATTTTGATAGTTGATCTCTTTGATGTTTGGGGCATTGATTTCATGGGACCTTTCCCAATGTCTTTTGGTAACTCTTACATTTTGGTGGGGGTGGACTATGTTTCTAAATGGGTTGAGGCTATCCCATGTAAACACAATGATCATAGAGTTGTTCTCAAATTTCTCAAAGAGAACATCTTTTCAAGATTTAGGGTGTCCAAATCCATAATTAGTGATGAGGGTACTCATTTTTGCAACAAGCCTTTTGAAACCCTTCTAGCCAAGTATGGGGTGAAGCATAAGGTAGCTACACCTTATCACCCTCAGATGTTCGGACAAGTGGAGTTAGCAAACAGGGAAATCAAGAATATATTGATGAAGGTGGTAAACACGAGCAGAAGAGATTGGTCTATTAAGCTCCATGATTCACTGTGGGCCTATAGAACAACTTACAAGACTATTCTTGGCATTTCTCCGTATCGCCTAGTCTATGGCAAAGCATGCCATCTCCCTGTGGAAATTGAATATAAAGCTTGGTGGGCAATCAAGAAGCTAAACATGGATATGATCAGAGCCGGGGCAAAAAGGTGCTTAGACCTTAATGAGATGGAAGAATTAAGAAATGATGCCTACATCAATTCCAAAGTTGCAAAATAGAGGATGAAGAAGTGGCATGATCAGTTAATCTCCAACAAAGAATTCAGGAAGGGACAAAGAGTCTTACTCTATGACTCTAGGCTCTATATCTTTCCTGGAAAGCTAAAGTCAAGGTGGATAGGCCCTTTCATTATTCATCAAGTGCATCCTAATGGAGTGGTGGAACTCCTAAATTCCAACAGCACATGCACTTTTAAAGTCAATGGCCATCGTCTCAAGCCATTCATGGAGCCATTCAATCAAGACAAGGAGGAAGTCAACCTCCTTGAGCCATAGAAATCCTGATCAAAAAGGGGTTAGATGGACTTGGTCTTGCCAAAGTCCATGTTTTTGTTTAATTTGATTAATTTTAAAGCTTTATTAATTGTTTTAATTTTAATTTTTGTTTTGATTTATGTTATTTTGATTTAATTTAGACTTTTTTGAATGATCAAAATCAGGAGAAATCTGAAGAGAAGTGGAGGGAAGCCATATGGAGCCCAAGGGAGCATAAAAATAGAGGAGCCAATTGCCCTGCGAAATTTCGTAGCCAAAAGACCTCCCTTGCGAAAATGGTCTTCTCCTGTGAAATCATTTTGCAGCCAAAATTGTGGTCTTGTGAAAATGCCACTTGGCTGCGAAAATGGCCTCCCGCTGTGAAATCATTTCGCAGCCGCTAGCACACCCCCTGCGAAAATTTTCGCAGTTGTGAAACCACCCCTTGGCACACGAGTGCCATTTCGCAGTGAAGGAGCCATTTCGCAGCTGCGAAATGGCTGCGAAATCCTCCAAGGTGCCATTTCACAACCGTTAGCCTTCCTGCGAAAATTTTCGCAGCTGCGAAACCACCCCTTGGCACACGAGTGCCATTTCGCAGCCTCCAAGCCGATTTCGCAGCTGCGAAATGGTTGCGAAATGGCTGTGAAAAGGGCCTCCTGCTGCGAAATGACCCCCCTGCTGTGAAAATGTCATTTGGCTGCAAAAATCCTAATTGGCTGCGAAATGACCCTCCTGCTGCGAAAAAGGCCTCCCGCTGCAGAATGACCCTTCAGCTGCGAAAATCCTAACCATCACTTAAAAGACTATTTAAACCTTTTAACTTCCCAAATTCATTTCGCACAGCCATTGAGCCCTGCGAAACGCCTCCTCCACTGCAAAGTTGAACCGGTTTCCTCCAGAAGAAGTCCAGAGAGCGTCCGTCTGAATAAGCACCCTCGCGCACCTCCGTCCATCTTCCGAAGCTTCTTCATTCCGGCCATGGCTAAAACACGAGGGGCCAAAACCCCATCTCCTTCAGCCTGAAGTCGCGTTCCGACAGTCTCACCTGTGCGAGGCTCCATGACTAAGCCTCCACAGCCTCCTACTATTTCACCTTCCGCTTAGGGAGCGTCGGCTAGCCCTCCTCAACGACGATATCAGACCTAAAGACCTCCCTTTACACCAAGCGCTAGCTCCTCACGACCCAAGAAGAAGATAGCCAAAGTCTCAGCTCAGCCTCAGCCTTCGTCAGAGCCTCAACTGCCTACAGCATCTCGGATTCTGTCTGGGATGACTTCGGAGTTGGTTATCAAGCGGCCCATGATCACTCAGCCACCCATAGAGGGCAATTTGGATTGCCGGGATAGGCCATTCCATACCTTTCGCGGTACTTACCCGGATTCTACCCCTTGCCCAGTACTCGCCCAGATTCTACCTTTCTCGGTACTCACCCGAATTCTACCCCTTTCCTAGTACTCGCCAGGATTCTATCTTTCTCGATACTCACCTGGATTCTATCCCTTTTCTGGTACTCGTCTGGATTCTACCTTTCGCGGTACTCACCTGGATTCTACTCTTTTCTCGGTACTCACCGGGATTCTACATTTCTCGGTACTCTTCGAGATTCTACCAGTTTCCCGTTACGCGCTCGAATTCTCCCTTTCCTGGTAATCACCCGAATTATACCCCTTTCCCGGTACTCGCCGGGATTCTAACTTTCCCAATACTCGTCGGGATTCTAACTTTCTCAATACTCGTCGGGATTCTACCTTTCCCGGTAATCACTCGAGATTCTACCGGTTTCTCGGTACTCGTCTAGATTTTATCTTTCTTGGTACTCACTCGGATTCTACCCTTTTCTCGGTACTCGTCCGAATTCTACAGTTCGTGATACTCACCCGGATTCTACAACTTTCCCGGTACTTGCCTGGATTCTACCTTTCTCGATACTCACTCGAATTCTACCCCTTTCCCGGTGATTACTATTCAAAAAGTGTATTTTGTAGCTTGTAATTAACTCTTTTAAACACTTTTGAGTAGTAGTTATTACCTTTTAACTCAATTGGCATGTTAAGGACCCTTGTAATCGTTTCTAATCAAATTGTGTTAAGTTTTGGTGTTTTTGATAGCTTTTAGCTACACCAAAGCAATCCAAGAGTGAAGGAGATTTTTGTATAGCTCATGGCAAAGCAATTTGAAGTTCAAATTCATAAAGGAACCAAGCTTTGGAGCTTCGTGACCCTTTGCCAAAGCCAAATAAAAAATACAAGGAAAGAACAATAGAGATAGGAATCTGACATGAAGAAAAATAGAGGAGAGTAGATGTAGTCTTCTTTCGCACAATTGGAGCACTTTCTGGAGTCTATTTTATACATACCATATACCGTTTTGAAGCTAGGGAAGTCAAGAGTCTAACACTTCAAACGGTGTGCAAATCGGAATAGAAATGAAGAAGTTATGGCCATTGGAAGAGAATCGCACCAAGCTGAAAGGCAATTTCGCAAGCTGCGAAATCAACCTTTTCTTGCGAAATTTTCGCAGCCCATGTTGCATGCTGCGAAATCCACCTGTGCAAACTCCAGATATTTGCGACTGACTTCGTTTGATATTTTCTTCAGATATTTTTGTATAAAATCCCTATTTTCTCCTTGTAATCCACCAATCATAGGATTGCTTAGCTAGGAAGGTTGGAAAAACTTCCCTATATATGTTCCCTTGCATCCGTTGTAAAAATCATCGAGGAATAGAGGATCAGAGATAGAATCGATCAATATATAGAATATACAGAGGCTTGCTCAATTTTTCCTTTTCATTTTTGTTTTCTCTTTTATTTTCTTTCTAGCCAAACATCCTCGGAGGCCTCAGAGGATGAGTGGCTAGGCTTTTTATTTCTTGGGTGAAGGAAGCTAAGTAAGGTTCCGGCTACATAAGTGTGAGTTTTTGTTGTTTCCGTTTTTAATGAAGAAAAAGTGTGACCCGTTAATGGTTTCTATGTTTTTAGTTAACTTAAAACGCCTTTGAATCACCTGGGCCAACACTTGGTAAGGCAAGTGGACTCCGTCCATTGAGTTTCACTAGTTTATCTCTTGTAAGCCTTTGGGAGGTGATTCAAAGGTAGGATTTTCTAGAATAGCCAACACTTGGTAAGCTTTTGGACTCTAAGGAAACATCCATTAGTTATCTCTTGCGAGCTTTTGAAGGGTAATCCAAGGTTAAGGATCACCTTGAATGGCAAATACTAGTGAGAGGTACGAGCCATTGCAAGGCGTATCAGTGAGAGGGATTTAGCGTTGAAACCATTAATGGTAAGCATTTGTACCACACCGGTTCGAGAAATAACTATATGTTAAATTTCGAATGCGAGGAAAAGATTCAAGTGACCAGAATCTCCCTTTTTGTATAAGGCACCTGACCCTAGTGACCTGAAATCCCAAGAAACACCTTTCTTTCTAATTTCTTTTAGTTACTTTATGTTTGGTTAGCTTAAAACCAACCGTTTTCATACAAGTTTATGTTTTCTTTTAAAGCTAACCTTGAAAAGAAAAAGCACCAATTCAGCTTTTGAACTAATATCAATTGTGAAGTGAAAACCCATCCCTGTGGACGATCCTAGAGCCACTATGCTATGCTAGCTATGCTACCCTAGTATATGGTGAAATAGGTTTAGAAATTTTGTTGATAACTCTCGTCTAAGGATTGAAATCAAAGTTCATCAGTTGATTGAGTTGAATCAAGTAGAACACCAATTGGGGACGAATCACCCGGTACTCGCCCGAATTCGACCTTTCCCAATACTCGCCGGGATTATATCTCTTCCTATACTCACCCGGATTCTACCCCTTTCTCGGTACTTGTTCGGATTCTACCTTTCGCTGTACTCACCCGAATTCTACCCTTTTCCTAGTACTCGCCCAAATTCTACCTTTCCTAGTACTCGTCGGGATTCTACCTTTCCCGGTACTCCTCGAGATTCTGCCCGTTTCTCGGTACGTGCTCGGATTCTACCTTTCCCAGTAATGACCCGGATTCTGCCCCTTTCCTAGTACTCGTCGAGATTCTATCTTTCCTAATACTCACCTGAATTCTACCCCTTTCTTGGTACTCACCCGGATTGTACACCTTTCCCAGTACTCGCCAGGATTCTAACTTTCCCAGTACTCGTGAGGATTCTACCTTTCCCGGTAATCACCCGAGATTCTGCCCCTTTCCCGATACTCACCGGGATTCTATCTTTCTCGATACTCACCCGGATTCTACCTTTGCCGGTACTCACCTGGATTCTACCCATTTCCCGCTACTCACCGGGATTCTATCTTTCCTAGTACTCACTCGGATACTACCCCTTTCCCGATACTCTTCCAAATTCTACCTTTCGCGATACTTACCCGGATTCTACCCCATTCCCAATACTCGCCCGGATTCTACCTTTTCTCAATACTCACCCGAATTCTACCCCTTTCTCTGTACTTGCCCGAATTCTACCTTTCCCAGTACTCGTCGGGATTCTATCTTTCTCGGTACTCACCTGGATTCTACCCCTTTTCTGGTACTTGTCTAGATTCAACCTTTCTTGCTACTTCCCCAAATTCTACCCCTTTCCTATTACTCGCCCGGATTCCACCCCTCCCGGTACCTGCCCAAATGCTACCCCTTTTTGGTGCTTGCCCGGATTCTACCTTTCCCAGTATTCACCCGGATTCTACCCCATTCCTAGTACTCGCTCGGAATCTACCTTTCTTGGTACTCGTCCGAATTTTACCCATTTCCCGATACTCCCCGGATTTTATCTTTCCCAGTACTCCCTTGGATTCTACCTTTTTTTGTACTCACCCGAATTCTACCCCTTTCCAAGTACTCGTCCAGATTCAACCTTTCCCGATACTCACCTGGATTCTACCCCTTTCCCGGTACACACCCGGATTCTACCCCTTTCCTGGTACTCGCCCGGATTCTACGTTTCTGGGTACTCACCTAGATTATACCTTTTTCCCGACACTCGCCCAGATTTTACCTTTCTCGGTACTCACCCGAATTCTACCCCTTTCCCGTTACTCGTCCGGATTCTACCTTTCCCGGAACTTGCCCAGATTCTCTTTTTTCCCGAGACTCACCCGGATTCTACCCCTTTCCCAATACTCACCAGGATTCTATCTTTCTCGATACTCACCTGGATTCTACCCCTTTCCTGGTAATTGCTCGAATTCTATGTTTCCTGGTACTCACCCTAATTCTACCCCTTTCCCGGTACTCGCCCGGATTCTACCTTTCCCGGTACTCACCCCAATTCTACCCCTTTCATGGTACTCGCAGGGATTCTACCTTTCCCCGTACTCACTCGGATTCTACCTTTCTTGGTACTCCCCCGGATTCTACCCTTTTCTCGGTGCTCGCCCGGATTCTACCTTTCCCGATACTCACCGGGATTTTACCCCTTTACAGGTATTCGCCTTGATTCTACCTTTTTTGGTACTCACCCGGATACTACCTTTTTCCCCGAATCTCCTAGATTCTACCTTTCTAGTACTCACTCCGATTCTACCCCTTTCCCAGTATTCACCCGAATTCTACCTTTCCCGGTACTCACCCGAATTTTACCCATTTCCTGGTACTCACTGGGATTCTACCTTTCCCAGTACTGACTCGAATTCTACCTTTTCAAGTACTCACTCAGATTCGACCTTTCCCGATACTCACTCGGATTCTACCTTTCCTGGTACTCACCCTAATTCTACCTTTCTCAATACTCACCTGGATTCTACCCCTTTCCTAGTACTCGCGGGGATTCTATCTTTCCCGGTACTCCCCCGGGTTCTACCCCTTTCCCGGTACTCACCCGAATTCTACCTTTGCTGGTACTCACCCGGATTCTACCCTTTTCCCGGTACTCGTCCGAATTCTAACTTTCCTAGTACTCCCCGGAATTCTAGCTTTCCCGGTACTCACCCGAATTCTACCCCTTTCTCAGTACTCACCTGAATCCTACGTTTCCTGGTACTCACCCGGATTCTACCTTTCTCGGTACTCGCCCAAATTCTACCTTTCCTGGTACTTGCCCGAATTCTACCCCTTTCTTGGTATTGATTACTACTCAAAAAGTGCTCTTTTATAGTTTAAAATTAACTGTTTTAAACACTTTTGAGTAGTAGTTATTACCTTTTAACTAAATTGGCACATTAAGGACCCTTGCAAATGTTTGTAATCTATTTTTGGCTAAGTTTGGTGTTTTTGTTAGCTTTTTGATATTGAAGCGAGCCAAGAATGAGGGAGAATTCTGTATAATCCATGGCAAAGCAAGTGAAAGCTCAAACACATGAAGAATCCAAGTTTTTGAGAGCTTCGTAGCCTTTTCCAAATCAATCAAGTATGCAAGGAATAGAATTAGAGAAGAAATCTAACATCCAGCAATTTCGCAAGGCATTGCGAAATTTTCGTAACCTTGTGAAATGCCAAAAGAGGTTTCGTAAGGCTTGTGAAACCAAAACTGTGAAAAAATGAATTTTGCAAGGCATTGCAAAATTTTCGCAACCTTGTGAAATGCCAAAATGAAATTCGCAAGCCTTGCGAAACCAAGACTGAGGAAAATGGAAATTCGCAACCCTTTGCGAAATTTTCACAAACTTACGAAATGCTAAGCAAAATTTCGCAAGCCTTGCAAAAACCCCCCTATGCAATTTTCAGATATTTTTCACCGACTCTGTTAGATTTTTATCTCGAGATATTTTGTGTAATTACCTATTTTCTCCTTGTAATCAACCAATGATAGGTTTGCTTGGTTAGGAAGGTTGGAAAAACCTCTCTATATATTCTTTTGCATCGTTTGTAATCAGATAGAATATCATATAGAATATACAGAGCCTTGCTCTGCCTTACCTTCTCATTTTCTTTCTAGCCAAACAACCTCTGAGGATGTTTTCCCAGAGGATAGGTGGCTAGGCTTTTCATTTCTTGGACTGAGGGAAGCTAGGTAAAGGATCCGGATACAAAGGTGGGAGTTTTTCTTGCTTTAAATGAGGAGAGTTGTTACCCCTTAATGATTTTTATTTCTTTTTTTGTAACTTAAAATCACTTAGGCCAATACTTGGTAAGCTTTTTGAACTCCATGCAGATCCATTAGTTATCATGTACGAGCCTCTAGAAGGTGGTTTAAAGGTAGGATTATCTAGAATAGTCCATACTTGGTAAGCTTAGCAGACTCCATGGAATCCATGGAAATCTAGTAGTTATCATTTACGAGCCTTTGACGGATATTCCAAGGTTAGAATTACCTTGAATGGTCCATACCTGGTAAGCTTAGCAGACTCCATGGAATCCATGGATGTCTAGTAGTTATCATTTACAAGCCATTGGAAGATGATTCACAGTGAGAGGTCTTTAGCGTTTAAAACCATTAAAGGGAAGCAACTATGATTTTTCATAAACCGGTTGGATCAAATCTTATTTGCTAAATACACACTGGTTTGGGAGATAACCATCCTTTATGTTATTATCCCCAATGCGAGGGAAAGATCCGGAATCTCCTCCTTTGTGTAAGGAACCTGAACCTAGTGACCTAAAACTCCAAGAAACCCTTTTCTTTGTAATCAATTTCAGTTATTATTTTTGGTTGACTTAAAATCAATCTTTCTCACCCAAAATTATGTTTTCTTTTAAAGCTAACTTTTTAAGGAAAAGCACCATTTCAGTACTTTAACTAATGTCACGTGTACTATGAAAACCCATCCCTGTGTTCGACCCTAGAGCCACTATACTATGCTAGCTATGCTACCCTAGTGTAAGGTGATTTAGGTTTATAAATTTTGTTGATGACACCCGTCTGGGCTAGAATCAAATGGAACAGCCGTTATGGGATGAAGCAAATGGCACCGTTGCCGGGGATGGTACCACAGTACAGTGATATGACCTTTCCAGAATATTTGTGATCTTCATCACAAGTTTGGTGATTTTTCTTTTCTTTTACTAACTCTTTTTATTTGTTCCTTTTTATTAGTCTCTGTTTTAGTTTATCTGTTATTTAGTCTATGTTAATCTTAATTTTTTTTTTCTCTAGAATTGTTTGTCTTTTGTTTTCTTTGTTTTTGTTTTTGTTTCAGTAATTACTAGTTGTGCATGCCCTATTGGATACAAGATAGTGGAGGAAGACTGGTGAAGATTGAAACTCCTTACGAAACAGAGTCAGAATTGTGCTTGAACGTCATGGATACGTCGCCTGAAGATTAGCATAGTCAACATGATCAGGAGGACAATCTTAATGCATACCGATCCATGAGGGACCACATACATCCACCTTGTATGAGTGCACCATCATGTATAGTGCCTCTTATAGAGCAACTAGTGATCCGACCACATATTGTGCCACTTCTACCTACTTTCCATGGGATGGAAAGTGAGAATCCTTACTCGCATATCAAGGAATTTGAGGAGCTTTGTAATACATTCCAGGAAGGAAGAGTGTCCATCGACTTTGTTAGCCCAAGGGTTCTCCTAATTGGGTTTTGATGATAACAAACCATGGTTAAGTGACTAATTGGTTTAAAGTGTTAAGAATCTCAGTGATTACTACTCAAAAAGTGCTCTTTTATAGCTTGTTATAAACTCTTTTAAACACTTTTGAGTAGTAATTAATACCTTTAAACTCAATTGGCACATTAAGGACCCTTGCAAGTGTTACTAATCAGTTTTTGGCTAATTTTGGTGTTTTTAGTAGTTTTTTTTATCATTAAAGCAAGCCAAGAATGAGGGAGAATTTTTGTGCAACCCTTGTCAATTGGTTTCCAAGCCAATCAAGAGATTCAAGGAAGAAAATCAGAGAGAGAAATTCAAAAGAAGCAATTTCGCATAGCTATGTGAAATTCAGCATGCTGAAATTCAAGATGGGAGTAGCTGCAGTCTTATTTTGAAAATTTGAATTACTTCCCGAATTCCAATTTTTGCATACTATATATCATTTCGAAGCTCGGGAAGTCAAGAATCCAACGCTTCAAACGGTGTGCAAATCGGAGCTGAAATGAAGAAGTTATAGCCGTTTGAAGCTGACTGCACCAGGCATTGCGAAAATTTCGCAACAGCACTTTTCACTTGCGAAAATTTTCGCAGCAGCCTTCCCTCTTGCGAAAATTTTCGCATCAGCCTTCCCACTTGCGAAATTTTCGCAAGAGCATTTCCCACTTGCGAAATTTTCGCATCAACCTTCCCACTTGCGAAAATTTTCGCAACACATTTTCCACTTGCGAAATTTTCGCATCAGCATTTTCCTCTTGCGAAATTTTCGCAAGACACTTTTCCACTTGCGAAATTTTCATGTAATCTTCAGATATTTCTCGTTGACTCCATTAGATTTTTTCCTTAAGATATTTTGTGAAAATTTCTATTTTCTCCTTGTAATTAGCTGAAGATCTTTTAAGATATTTAAGATATCTAATTGAGGGGCTGAAAATATCTCTCTATATATATCTTAAGATATCTCTCCTTGTAATATATCTCAGAATCTCGGAAGACATTGTAGAGGAGGGATCACTTGTACATTTTTTAGTAAGAAATATACAGAGCTTTGCTCTGACTTACCTTCCCATTTTGTTTTCTCTTTTATTTTTCTTTCTAGCCAAACAACCTCTGAGGATGTTTTCCCGGAGGATGAGTGGCTAGACTCTTTTTGTTTCTTGGATTGAAGGAAGCTGGGTAAGGGACCCGGCTACAAAAATGGAAGTTTCCTTGTTTCAATTTTTAATGAAGAGGAAGTTGTGACCCGTTAATAGTTTTTATTTTTTTAGTTAACTTAAAATCCCTTATAATTACCTGGGCCAACACTTGGTAAGCTTTTCGGACTCAATCCATAGAGATCCATTAGTTATCTCCTGCGAGCCTCTGGGAGGTGGTTTAAAGGTAGGGTTGCCTAGAATAGCCAACACTTGATAAGCTTTTGGACTCCCTAGAGACATCCATTAGTTATCTCCTGTGAGCTTTTGAAGGGTAATCCAAGGTTAAAGATCACCTTGAATGGCAAATACTAGGTGAGAGGTACGAGCCATTGCAAAGTGCATCAGTGAGAGGGATTTAGCGTTGAAACTATTAATGGGAAATAACTGTAACACATCGGTTGGGAGGATAACTATAGGTTAAATCCCTAATACGAGGAAAAGATCCGGAATCTTCTCTTTTGTATAAGGAGCCTGAACCTAGTGACTTGGAAATCCAAGAAACCTTTTCTTTGCAATTAAAATCAGTTACTATTTTTGGTTTACTTTGAAATCAATCTTTTTCCACCCCGAAAATTATATTTTCTTTTAAAGCTAACCTTTTAAAGAAAAAGCACCAATCCAATTCTCTAAACTCATATCAGGTGTGAAATGAAAACCCATCTCTGTGGACGATCCTAGAACCACTATGCTATGCTAGCTATGCTACCCTAGTATATGGTGAAATAAGTTTATAAATTTTGTTGATAACTCCCGTTTGAGGATTGAATCAAAAGTACATCAGTTGATCTAAATCAATCAGAACACCAATTGGGGACGAATCACTCAGGCAGAAACTCGAAAATTCATCAAGGACCAAACGGATACAAGATCGAGATCTTTTGGAAGACTTGTGATCAGGAAACGAATGTAAGGCGAATGCATGAGTACACTTAGGATATTCATACTATTTCATGCATCTTAGAAAACTCGATTTATCCTTTAAAACTTGATTTTCTTTAAAACCCGAGTTTTATCAAATATACCTTAGGCAAATTGATTCAAAATTGGCATATTAACTTACCTAAAGACCTTGCTGACTCTTGCCCAATTGGTGTCTTAGTTGATTCACGTCCAGCTGGTGCTCCTTGATTGAGGGGGTAATCAACAAAATTTATAACCTATATCACCATGCATTGGGATAGCTTTAGCTAATGTAGCATAGTGGCTCTAGGATCGTTCACTGGGAAGGGTTTTCAACTCACAACTGATACCACTTCTTAGCTAATTTGGTGCTTTTTCATTTCAAGGTTAGCTTAAGAAGAAAACGCAAACTTTGGTTGTAAAATGTTTAGTTTCAAGCTAACTAAAAGGAAAGTGATGGAAATTACTTATGGAGAAAAACATTCCTTGGAGGTTTAGGTTCACAGGGGAGGTTCCTTATGCAAAAACAGAACTCCGGTCACTTGGTTCACCTCCTCGCATTAGAGAATTAACATGTAGTTAATCCTTTAACCGGTTTTGTATAAATGATACCCTTTAATGGATTTCAGCACTAAATCCTTCTCACTGATGCAACTTGGAATGGCTCGTGCTTCTCACCTAGTAGTTGCCATTCAAGGTGATCATTAACCTTGGACTTCCCGTCCCAAGCTCGCAAGAGATAACTAATGGATGTCTCCTTGGAGTCCAAAAGCTTACCAAGTGTTGGCAATTCAAGAAAATCCCACCTTCAAGTCACCTCCCAGAAGCTCGCAAGAGGTAAACTAGTGCATCTCCATGGACGGAGATCACTTGCCTTACCAAGTGTTGGCTCAGGTGACTTGCAAGGTGTTTGAAGTTAACTAAAAACATGGAAATCATTAATGGGTCACACTTACTCTTCATTAATGGCTGAAACCACAAAACTACCCATTCTTGCAGTTGGAACCATCCCCGGCAACCTTAGCTCCAAGGAATTAAAAGCTTAGCCACCCATCCTCTGAGGAAACTTCCTCAGAGCTTGTTTGGCTATAAAGAAAATACAAACAAAATGGGAAGGTAAGGTATAGAAAAACTCTAAACTTTACTTCCTTCAAAATTATCCAAAGTTATCTCCCGTCTGATTGTTCTTCAAAGGGGAAGATTACAATATATATAAGGGGTTATTCACCCTTTTCTTCTTGCTTAAAGACTAAGGAATCATGTGATAGGAGGGTTACAAGGAGAGTTTGGGAATTTAGACATCAAATATCTAAAGAAAAAATATCTCAAGATGTCGGTTGCAGCTATCGGGTGGCTTCAGGAGGTGTTTCGCAGCTGTCCAAAAAGGGCTGCGAAATTTCGCAGCCAAAGGACAAAATTTCGCAGCCCTGTGAAATTTTCCTTCAGCTTGGAGCGATCTTCTTCCAATGGCTGTAACTTCTTCATTTGAACTCCGAATCGTGCAACGTTTGAAGCATTGGATTCTTGACTTCCTGAGATTTGAAATGGTATATAGCATGCAGAAAATGGACTTCGGGAAGTGCTCCAAAAGTGGCCAAGAAGACTGCAACTGCTGTCCCCTGTTTTGCTTCATGGCAGATTCCTCTTTGCTTCCCTCCTTGCATTCCGGATTTGCTTATGGCAAAGGACTTTAAAGCTTCAAAGCTTTGGTTCTTCATGTTTCTGAGCTTTCCAAAAGCTTTGCCATGGATTCCAAAGAACTCTCCTCAATCTTGGATTGCTTTGGTGAGCAAAAAGCTAACAAAAACACCAAAACTTACACATTTTGATTAGAATTGATTGCAAGGGTCCTTAATATGTTAATTGGGTTAAAAGGTGATAACTACTACTCAAAAGTGTTTAAAAGAGTTAATTACAAGGTTACAAAATAGCATTTTTGAGTAGTAATCACTTGCCTAAGTGTTGGAAAAGAAAGAAATTAAAAAAGATAGGTTTTCGGGGCTAAAAGGCTCAACCTGTCGAGGCTATGGCCAACCGGCTCAACCGGTTGGGGAACCGATCGACCGGTTGCCCTTGTTCGATCGAGGTCCGGTCGAGGGAGGCACAAAACCTTCTCTTTCTTCCAGTAGCTTCCTCTTCCCGGTTGAGCCTCATCCTTATTTGGTCGAGGTCCGATCGAAGGAGGCACAAAAACCTTCTCTCTCTTCCAATAGCTTCCTCTTCCCAGTCGAGCCTCATCCTTGTCCGATCGAGATCTGATCGAGCGCCGGTCGAGGTCCGATCGAGGCAATGATAACCTGTCATGCATTAAATGCCCCATTGACTAGTGATCCGGTGGACCCCTTGCTCGACCGGTCGACGTTGCCTTTTGTTGTTTTTTACTCCTGAGCTTAGAAACCTATAAATTGAGAGCCCCACTTCATTTATGACTAAGAGAACCTTTGCAATCTATTGTCTACCTACCTGTTCTTGATCAAAAAGCTCTCATTTCTTTCTTAGTGCATTAAAACATCACTTGCATATCCTTAGTGCACTCTTGTGTGTCATCCTAGCTTTCTCTTGTATTTGAGCCATCCTTAAGCTAGGTTGAGAGTTTCATCATTGTATAAACTGAGTGTGAAAGCCTTCAAGAGGTTCAAATCTTGAAGAGATTGTGTAAGAGCCCATTGGAGCCGGAATCCAAGTGTAAGAAGTTTGAAAGCTTGATTGAAGCTTCAAGTTAGTGGAACCCTCACTCGGTTAAGAGATTGAGGAGAGTGAACGTAGGCAAGGAAGTGCCGAACCACTATAAACCCGAGTTTGAATTCACTAACTCTATCTCTTTACTTTATTTATATTGTGCATATATTGTTGTGTTTGAAAAAGTTTTGAAAAACCTAATTCACCCCCCCTTTTGGGTGTTTTCCTTAATTATTCATAGCCTTTGTTTTATCAATTGGTATCAGAGCTAGACCTCTTGTTTAAGACTTAATCGTCTAAAAGGAAAATGACTATTCCATCAAGCTCATCTCAAATTGAAAATTTTTCAAAACATAGAGCTCCATTCTTTACGGGAACCGACTATCCCTAATGGGAAACTAGAATGACTTGGTACTTACAATCAACTGATTTGGATGTATGGGATGTCATTGAAGATGACCCAACTTTTTCGACTAAATTAGTTGATGGAGTTTTGGTTCCAAAACCCAAGCAAGAATGGAATGAGCTTGATAGAAGAAATTTTCAATTAAATGCTAAAGCCGTTTTTACTTTGCAATGTGCTATGGATAGAAATGAATATAATAGAATATGCCAATGTAAATCAGCTAAGGAAATTTGGAGATTGCTTGAAATAACTCATGAAGGAACTAATCAAGTGAAAGAGTAAAAAATTAATATACTTGTTCATAACTATGAATTGTTTTCAATGAAAGAAACTGAATCTATTGTTGAGATGATCACTAGGTTCACTGAAATTATCAATGGCCTTGAAGCTTTGGGAAGGGTCATAAATGAATCTGAGAAGGTGATGAAGATATTGAGGTCTCTCCCTTCAAAGTTGCATACAAAGGTCACCGCTATTCAAGAAGCTAAAGATTTGACAAAGCTACCTATGGAAGAACTCATAGGGTCATTAATGACTTATGAGATCAATTTGACAAAGCAACTACAAGAGAGTGAAGATAGAAAGAAGAAGAGCATAGCTCTCAAAGCTACAACCAAAGAAGAAGAAGATGTTGAAGAAAAAAAACCAAGTGAAGAAGATGATGACTTCGCTCTCATCACAAGAAAGCTCAACAAGTACATGAGAGGTGAAAGGTTTAGAGGGAAGAAGTTTACCTCTAGAAGAGATCCTTCAAGAAGGGAATCCTCATCACATGGTGACAAGGAGAAATGGGAAGAGAAAAGAGATTTGATATGCTTCAAATGCAAAAAGCCGGGACACATTAAATATGATTGTCCTCTCTACAAAAGTGAAGCCAAGCGAAGAATGAAGAAGGCAATGATGGCCACTTGGAGTGAAAGTGAAGAATCCTCCGAGGAAGAAAAGGAGAAAGAAGTGGCAAACATGTGCTTCATGGCTATAGATGATCTTGATGAGGTAAACTCTAACTTTAGTGATGAAGATATGCATAGTATTTTTGAGGAATTATATGAGGATTTTGAAAAACTTAGTTTGAAAAATAATTCTCTTAAAAAGAAAATTCAAGAGCTTGAAAAGGAACTTGAGGAAGTGAAATAAAAATTTTTAATTGATGAAATATCTAAAACTCATCTTAAAAAATAAAATGAGATTTTAAGAAATGAAAATGAAATTTTGAAAAAGAAAAATGAATGGTTGACCTCCTCTCTTTCAATTTTCTCTTGTGGACAAAAATCCTTTGATATGATCTTAGCAAGCCAGAAATGTGTTTTTGACAATCAAGGACTAGGATTCAAATCTTCAAAGAACCAAAAATATTTTAAAAACTATTTTGTGAAAGAATCCTCAAGTGAATGTCCTTCCACTATTTGTAATTTTTGTGGAAGAGGAGGGCACATTAGTAGTACATGTCCCTTAAGAAATGGTGCTCAAAATAATTCAAATGCTAAGGTTAAAAAGGTTTGGATTGAAAAATCCAAAGTCACTAACCCTCAAGGAACCAAAAAGATATAGGTACCTAAATCAACTTGAATTCTATTTTGTAGGGTTCAAAGGAGGATAAGTGGTTCTTGGATAGTGGATGCTTAAGACACATGACTAGGGATAAATCCAAGTTTGCCTTCCTTACAAAGAGAAAGGGAGGATATGTTACCTTTGGAGACAATGCAAAAGGAAGAATCATTGGTCAAGGCAACATAGGTAATGGCACATCCTCTCTTATTGAAAGTGTTTTGTTAGTAGATGGTTTAAAACATAATCTTTTGAGCATTAGTTAACTTTGTGACAAAGGTTTTAAAGTAATTTTTGAAGCATCTCATTGTATCATCAAGGATATTCAAAATGACAAAACCATCTTCATGGGCCATAGATGTGTAAATGTATATGCTATAAATATTTCAAAATATGATGGCCATGATAGATGTTTTTCAAGCATGCATGATCAAAGTTGGTTGTGGCATAGGAGGTTGGGATATGCTAACATGGATCTCATTTCCCAACTCAACAAAGATGAACTCGTTAGAGGCCTTTCCAAAATTAATTTTCAAAAAGACAAAGTTTGTGAAGCTTGTCAAATGAGAAAGCAAATAAAAAACTCTTTTAAAAACAAAATTTTCATTTCAACATCTAGACCTCTTGAATCGCTACACATGGATTTATTTGGTCCTTCTAGGACACCTAGTCTAGGAGGAAAATCTTATGCTTATGTCATTGTGGATGATTTCTCTAGATACACATGGGTCTTGTTTTTAAGTAAAAAGAGTGAAGCTTTTTATGAGTTTTCAAAATTTTGTAACAAGGTTCAAAATGAAAAAGGTTTTACAATCACTTGCATTAGAAGTGATCATGGGAGAGAATTTGAGAATTTTGACTTTGAAGAATATTGCAATAAGCATGGTATCAATCATAATTTTTCGGCTCCTAGAACTCCTCAACAAAATGGGGCAATTGAAAGAAAAAATAGAACTCTTCAAGAAAGGGCTAGAACCATGCTAAATGAAAACAATTTACCAAAGTATTTTTCGGCCGAAGCGGTAAACACCTCTTGCTATGTTTTAAATAGAATATTGTTGAGGCCCATTCTTAAGAAAACTCCCTATGAGCTTTGGAAAAACAAGAAACCCAACATTAGTTATTTCAAAGTCTTTGGGTGCAAATTATTTATATTAAACACCAAAGATAATCTTGGAAAATTTGATGCAAAATCCGATGTTGGAATTTTTCTTGGCTACTCAACTTCAAGTAAAGCTTTTAGAGTCTTCAACAAAAGAACCATGGTTGTAGAAGAGTCCATCCATGTCATTTTTAATGAATCTAACAATTCTCTTCAAGAAAGAGAAAGTTTTGATGATGATTTAGGATTGGAAACCTCCATGGGAAAATTGAAAATTGAAGACAAAAGACAACAAGAAGAAAGTGGAGAGGACCCCAATAAAGAAGACTCACCTTTGGCACTACCCCTTTCTCAACAAGTGCAAGGTGAATCAAGCCAAGACCTTCCAAAAGATTGGAAGTTTGTCATCAACCATCCACAAGGTCAAATCATCAGTAATCCATCAAGTGGGGTAAGAACTGGATCATCCCTTAGAAATATTTGCAATAATCTTGCATTCATCTCTCAAATTGAACCTAAAAACATAAAGGATGCTATAGTTGATGAAAATTGGATGATTGCTATGCAAGAAGAATTAAATCAATTTGAAAGAAGTGAAGTATGGGAATTAGTACCAAGACCTTCAAATCAAAGTGTTATTGGAACCAAATGGGTCTTTAAAAACAAAATAGATGAAAATGACATTATAGTAAGAAATAAGGCAAGATTGGTAGCCCAAGGTTATAATCAAGAAGAAGGAATAGACTATGAAGAAACTTTTGCCCCCGTAGCTAGATTGGAAGCAATTAGAATGTTACTTGCTTTTGCATGCTTCAAAGATTTTATTCTATATCAAATGGACATGAAAAGTGCTTTCCTAAACGGCTTTATAAATGAAGAAGTTTATGTTGAACAACCACCCGGTTTTCAAAGCTATAACTTTCCAAACCATGTTTTTAAACTTAAAAAGGCACTTTATGGTTTGAAACAAGCACCTAGAGCTTGGTATGAAAGATTGAGTAAATTTCTTTTGAAAAGGGGTTTTAAAATGGGAAAAATTGACACAACTCTTTTCATAAAGACCAAAGAAAAAGATATGCTCCTAGTTCAAATCTATGTTGATGATATTATTTTTGGAGCTACTAATGACTCTCTTTGTGAAGATTTCTCTAAGTGTATGCATAGTGAGTTTGAAATGAGCATGATGGGAGAACTCAATTTCTTCCTTGGACTTCAAATCAAGCAACTACAGGAAGGAACCTTCATCAATCAAGCAAAGTACATAAAGGATCTTCTTAAGAGGTTCAACATGGAAGAAGCCAAGGTGATGAAAACTCCAATGAGTTCATCCATCAAGCTTGACATGGATGAGAAAGGTAAATCTATTAACTCAACTAGGTATAGAGGCATGATAGGATCCTTGCTTTATTTGACCGCTAGTAGACCCGATATCATGTATAGTGTATGCTTGTGTGCTAGATTTCAATCTTGTCCTAAAGAATCTCATTTAAGTGTCGTTAAAAGAATTCTTAGATATTTGAAAGGGACAATGAATATTGGCTTATGGTATCCTAAGGGTGATAACTTTGAATTGATTGGTTTCTCGAATGCCGATTTTGCCGGTTGTAGAGTTGAAAGAAAAAGCACTAGTGGCACTTGTCATTTTCTAGGACACTCACTTGTCTCATGGCATAGTAAGAAGCAAAATTCGATAGCTTTGTCAATGGCGGAAGCCGAATACATAGCAGCCGGTTTGTGTTGTGTACAAATTCTTTGGATGAAACAAACACTTGGTGATTTTAATTTGACTTTTGAGCATGTTCCTATTAAATGTGATAACACTAGTGCCATAAATATTTCAAAAAATTCCGTACAACACTCTAGGACCAAGCATATAGAAATTAGACATCATTTTCTTAGAGATCATGCACAAAAGGGTGACATTACACTTGAATTTGTAAGCACAAAAGATCAACTTGCCGATATTTTTACAAAACCTCTAAGTGAAGAACAATTTTTCGATATTAGAAGACAACTAGGGGTTATTTCTCTTTGATCTAATGTTTGCCTAATGAATTCTTGTTAGAAATGCCTTATGATTGCATAAATTTCATTTCATTCGCATCATATAGCAATCTCTTAGGAAATAGGTCAATTTTTGACCAAAAATCAAAATTCCCTTAGCATTGGACATAAAAAATTGGGGATTTCAACTGGAAAAGGCAGGGGGAGGATCACGGGACAAGAAAAAGCAAAAATTCAGAGCGTTAACCGTTGACCAAGTGGTCGACCGGTTCATCGAGGCTGGGAATTTAAAAAGGCCCCCGCACCTCAGTTTCTTCACTATTCTCCACCATTCCTTGAAGACCCTTCGCGTTCCCGCCCTCAGAGACCAGTTTGGGTTTATTTTTGGACCGATTTCAAGTTTTAAAGAGGATTTTGGGATTTTTTTAGGCTAGGGCTTCGGATTCTCTGACCTAGGGTTGCGTCTTTGGGATTGTTTCCTCTCTGCTGCGCGCCACCATCTGGTTCAATTCTTCTCCGCGTGCCTAGGTTTTATCTGGGTTTGGTTTCCCTCTCCTTTTGTTTGTTTCAGTTTCTCCGGCTTCATCTCCTTCTCTTTCTGGATTTCAGATGGAACCTAAGAAGGAGACCGGTGCTTCCAGGGCTCAAGGCAAGCGCCCTGTTGAGCCATCTCAGCAGCCTGAGCAAATAGAGGCTCACCGAAAGGCGAGGTATGACACCGCCCTCTTCAGTTCAGTTGAAGACTATCAGAGGTACAAGACGAAATTCGCCAAAAGAAAAGTCGTTCCATGTAGAAACATCAATTTCTCCCAACTTCAGAGCTTTGCGTTTGAGGGACTCTTCTCTAGGATGGGATGGCTGCTAGTTGTGATGATTTTCGAGCTTATCTTTCCGACTCTGGTGCGTGCATTCTACTCTAGGATGACCTATGGAATCGGAGGATTGATCGTGTCCACTGTTCGAGGGGTTGAGATTGAGCTGAGTCCTGAGAGCATTTGCCGCATTCTTGATATCCTCTTTATTGGACTCAGAGTATATGAGTCCAAGGCATGGCCTACCATCCTGGGGTTCGAGCCTAGAAAGGCTATTCAGAGATTGTGCAGACTTGCAGATGCCCATGAGATGGGCAAACCTTCAGCACATAGCCTAACCGTGCCTAGCTGAGTCCTTCACCATATGATCTACTCCATTCTGTTGCCACGGGGAGGACATCGGGACGAGGTCTCCTACTTTGAGGCCTTCATTGTGGACTCACTTCTCACCGAGAGGTGGATACACGTAGGATATTTGATGATGATGCATATGATATCCTATCATGAGAGCACCAACCGAGTTCTTTCCTACGGTCGTTTCCTCACTCGTGTGTTCAAAGATACTGGGGTCAACTTGAGTAGAGAGACAGAGTTTGAGGTACCCAGCATTTATGACACGTATGACGAGCATTCACTAGGGTGCATGAAGTTTGAGAAGGCCCCTGATGGCTCTTGGGTGAGGCAAAGGGAGCGTGCACCAGCTCAGGGCCATCCAGCGGACGAGGGGGAGGCCGAGATCAGAGAGATGGAGGATAGGATAGATCCTTAGAGAGGTTTTGAGCATACAGAGCCTGAGCTTGACATCCCTCCTCTTCAGACTAAGGATGCTCGCTTTGACGCCACTTTTTTCGAGCCTATGATGTTTGAGCTAGTGTACATAGCAGGGCCATCCTCTCAGCCAACATTCACAGAGCCTACTCACACCGAGTCACCACCTCTTTCGGCTCTCATGCTCCTAATCATCTACCCTGGATGGAATTATCGGCACAGATCAACTCTCTCGGGACTCGTATGGAGGAGTTAGTCATGGTCCATGATACTCGCTTTTATTCCATAGAGGATCGCATCGATCAGTATCAGGCCGACTTCACCTCTTAGTTTGAGTATCTCGTACAGAGGATTGAGCGTCTTGAGAGCCGCCAAGAGAGTCAACACGAGGAGATGATGGCTTACCTCTGCTCTGTGTTTCCTTCTCCACCTCCTCAGCCTTGATTTCATTTGGGACCCCCCTTCATTTCTTTTTTATGTTGCCAAAGGAGGAGATATTTTAGGATAGGCTTTAGGAGACATTTTCATGCATATTACTGGCATAGCATACCTATGCTTTCATGCATTTTTGCCTTTGCTTATATATGATATGATACTCTTTTGATTTAAATTGTCTTCTTGCTTTAAATTTCATAATTTTTGAGTTGATTATTCCATGGTTGGTTTGAAGGGGAGATTTCTTTGTCTCCTAGATAACCAAGGTTTGTCATCATAAAAAATGGGGAGATTGTTAGCCCAAGGGTTCTCCTAATCGGGTTTTGATGATAACAAACCATGGTTAAGTGACTAATTGGTTTAAAGTGTTAAGAATCTCAGGCATAAACTCGAAAATTCATCAAGGACCAAACGGATACAAGATCGAGATCTTTTGGAAGACTTGTGATCATAGAAAATGAATGTAAGGCGATTGCATGAGTGCACTTAGGATATTCATACTATTTCATGCATCTTAGAAAACTCGGTTTATCCTTTAAAACTTGATTTTCTTTAAAACCCGAGTTTTATCAAATATACCTTAGGCAAATTGATTCAAAATTGGCATATTAATGTACCTAAAGACCTTGCCTAAGTGTTGGAAAAGAAAGAAATTCAAAAAGATAGGTTTTCGGGGCCAAAAGGCTCAACCGGTCGAGGTTATGGCCAACCGGCTCAACCGGTTGGGGAATTGGTCGACCGGTTGCCCTTGTCCGGTCAAGGTTCGATCGAGGGAGGCACAAAAACCTTCTCTCTCTTCCAGTAGCTTCCTCTTCCCGATCGAGCCTCATCCTTGTTCGGTCGAGGTCCGGTCGAGGGCCGATCGAGGTCTGGTCGAGGCAACGGTAACTTGTCATGCATTAAATGCCCCAATGGCTAGTGATCCGATCGACCCCTTGCTCGACCGGTCGAGGTTACCTTTTGCTGTTTTTGACTCCTGAGCTTAGAAACCCATAAATTGAGAGTTTATGATGAAGAGAACCTTTGTAATCAATTGTCTACCTACCTGTTCTTAATCAAAAAGCTCTCATTTCTTTCTTAGTGCATTAAAACATCACTTGCATATCCTTAGTGCACTCTTGTGTGTCATCCTAGCTTTCTCTTGTATTTGAGCCATCCTTAAGCTAGGTTGAGAGTTTCATCATTGTATAAACTGAGTGTGAATGCCTTCAAGAGGTTCAAATCTTGAAGAGATTGTGTAAGAGCCCATTGGAGTCGGAATCCAAGTGTAAGAAGTTTGAAAGCTTGATTGAAGCTTCAAGTTAGTGGAACCCTCACTCGGTTAGGAGATTGAGGAGAGTGGACGTAGGCAAGGAAGTGCCGAACCACTATAAACCCGAGTTTGAATTCACTAACTCTATCTCTTTACTTTATTTATATTGTGCATATATTGTTGTGTTTGAAAAAGTTTTGAAAAACCCAATTCACCCCCCCTTTTGGGTGTTTTCCTTAATTATTCATAGCCTTTGTTTTATCAGACTTGATGAGACTCAAGCTATTTCCTTTCACCCTGAAGGATAAGGCCAAGATTTGGCTTAATTCTCTGAGGCCAAGGAGTATCCGAACTTGGATTGATTTGCAAGCTGAACTTCTCAAGAAATTTTTCCCGACTCATAGGATCAACGGCTTGAAAAGGCAAATTTCAAATTTCTTAGCTAAAGAGAATGAGAAATTCTATAAGTGTTAGGAGAGATACATGGAAGCTATCAATGCTTGTCTTCACCATGGCTTTGACACATGGCTATTGGTGAGTTATTTTTACGATGGTATGTCTTCCTCAATGAAGCAACTCTTAGAAACAATGTGTGGAGGAGACTTCATGAGTAAGAATCCAGAGGAAGCCATGGATTTCTTGAGTTATGTGGCTGAAGTTTCAAGGGGATGGGATGAGCCGAATGCCAGAGAAGTGGGAAAAATGAAATCTCAAGCTAATGCTAAGACTGGGATGTATACTTTGGACGAAGACATTGACATGAAAGCAAAAATTGCAGCTATGGCAAGAAAATTGGAGGAGCTAGAAATTAAGAAGATGAAAGAAGTGCAAGCTATTTTTGAAACACCAGTGCAAGCTATGTCGTGTTCCATCTGTCAATCTTTTGAGCACTTGGTGGGAGAGTGTCCTACGATTCTAGTGGTGAGAGAAATGTTTGGGGATCAAGCAAATATTATTGGACAATTCAAGCCCAATAACAATGCTTCATATGGCAACACCTACAATTCAAATTGGAGGAACCATCCAAATTTCTCATGGAAGCCGAGGCCACCTCAGTACATGCAATCTGGCCAAGCACCTCACCAAGCTTCGAATCTTGAACAAGCCATTGTGAATCTTAGCAAGGTCGTGGGAGTCTTTGTTGGAGACCAGAGATCCATCAATGCTCAGCTCAGTCAAAGAATTGATAGTGTAAAGAGTACATTGAACAAAATGATGGATGGAATGCAAAATGATCTATCTCAGAAGATAGATAACCTCTAGTACTCAATCTCAAGGCTCACCAACCTCAACACCATGCATAAGAAAGGAAGGTTTCCTTCTCAACCTCATTAAAACCCCAAGGAAATTCATGAAGTGGAGGCTCTAGAGGGAGAATCGTCACATGTAAGGGAAATCAAAGCAGTAATCACTCTAAGGAGTGGGAAAGAGGTTGATCTGCCTACATCCAAACTAGAGCATGAACTAGAGAGTGAAGCAGAGAAAGAGAAGAGGGAGGAAATCAAAAGAAAGAGAAAAGGGAACAGTGCGAAGAAGGAGGACCATGATTCCACTGCGAATAAAGAACCGGAGAGGACCATCATCAAAGAAGATATGATGACCAAACACACGCCTCCACCTTTTCCCCAAGCTTTGCATAGCAAGAAGGGAATCAACAATGCATCAGAAATTCTTGAAGTGTTGAGGCAAGTGAAGGTCAATATCCCTTTGGTAGACATGATCAAATAAGTGCCGACTTATGCAAAATTCCTGAAGGACTTGTGCACTATAAAGAGAGGGTTGAATGTGAACAAGAAAGCCTTCTTGACTAAGCAAGTAAGTGCCATCATACAGTGCAAGTCTCCAGTGAAATACAAAGATTCGAGCTGCCCTACCATCTCAGTGATGATTGGAGGGACGTGTGTGGAGAAAGCTTTGTTGGACTTGGGAGCAAGTGTGAATTTGCTACCCTACTCTGTCTACAAGCAATTGGGACTTGGAGAGTTGAAGCCAACATCAATCACTCTATCTCTAGCAGATAGATCTGTGAAGATTCCAAGAGGCATGATTGAAGATGTCCTAGTTCAAGTTGACAAATTCTACTACCCAGTGGATTTTGTTGTTCTTGATATTGACCCAATTGCCAAAGGAACTAACTATGTTCCTATCATACTTGGAAGACCATTCCTAGCTACATCAAATGCCATCATCAATTGTAGGAATGGAGTCATGCAACTTACGTTTGGCAACATGACGTTCGAGCTCAACATCTTCTATTTGTTCAGAAAGCAATTCCATCCAGAAGAAGAACAAGGACCAAAGAAGGTTTGCATAATCGACAACTTAGTGGAAGAGCATTGTGATAAAAAAATGCTGGAAGAATTGAACGAAAGTCTTGGAGATCTTGATGAAGGGTTACATGAACCCTTAGATTTGCTTGCTACTCTGCCTCCTTGGAAGAGGAGAGAAGAAATTCTACCTTTATTCAATGAGGAGGAGACACAAGAAGACGTTAAGAAGGAGTCCCCAAAGCTTGTGCTAAAGCCATTACCCACGGAGTTGAGTATGCATACTTGGGAGAAAACAAGCAGTGCCCTATTGTTATCTCTTCATCTCTTACCACTCATCAGGAGGATTGTCCAATGGAAGTCCTCAGGAGATGTAAGAAGGCAATAGGGTGGCAAATTTCTGATTTGAAAAGGATCAGCCCTTTAGTCTGTACCCATCATATATACATGGAAGAAGAAGCCAAGCCAGTTCGTCAACCACAGAGAAGGTTGAATCCTCACATGCAAGAGGTGGTGCGAGCTAAAGTGCTTAAGCTACTTCAGGCCATTATTATTTACCTCATATCAGATAGCCCATGGGTGAGTCCTACGCAAGTCGTGCCAAAGAAATCTGGGATCACGGTGGTACAAAATGATAAGGGAGAAGAAATTTCTACACACCTCACTTCAGGTTGGAGGGTGTGTATTGATTATAGAAAGTTGAATGTTGTAACAAGGAATGACCACTTTCCGTTGCCGTTCATTGATCAAGTGCTTAAGAGGGTCTCTAGCCATCCATTCTATTGTTTCTTGGATGGCTATTCCAGGTATTTTCAAATAGAAATTGATGTTGAAGACCAGGAGAAGACCACTTTCACATGTCCATTCAGAACTTACGCATATAGGAGAATGCCTTTTAGCTTATGCAATGCACCGGCAACATTCCAAAGATGCATGTTAAGCATTTTCAATGATATGTTGGAGCATATTATGAAAGTCTTTATGGACGATATCACCATATATGGAAGTATGTTTGACGAATGCTTAGTCAACTTGGAAGCTATTCTGAACCGATGTATTGAAAAAGACTTGGTGCTTAACTGGGAGAAATGCCATTTCATGGTACACTAAGGGATTGTCCTTGGGCATATTATCTCAAAGCAGGGCATTGAAGTGGGCAAAGCAAAGGTTGAACTTATCGTCAAGTTGCCATCGCCAACAACTGTCAAAGGAATAAGGCGATTCCTTGGCCATGTTGGGTTCTACAGGAGGTTTATAAAAGATTTCTCTAAACTTGCAAGGCCTCTTTGTGAACTATTGGTGAAGGATGCTAAATTCGTATAGGATGAGAGATGTCAACGGAGTTTTGAAGAACTGAAGCTATTTTTGACAACTGCTCCAATAGTGAGAGCTCCCAACTGGCAACTACCCTTTGAAGTGATGTGCGATGCTAGTGACTTTGCTATAGGAGGTGTTCTTGGGCAAAGAGAAGATGGAAAGCCCTATGTGATCTACTATGCAAGCAAAACATTGAATGAAGTGCAAAGAAACTACATAACCACAGAGAAAGAATTGTTGGCTGTAGTTTTTGCCTTAGACAAATTTCGCGCTTACTTGGTGAGGTCTTTCATTGTGGTTTTCACTGATCACTTAGTGATTCGTGCCCAATTAGTGACTTAGCTGATTCACATTCAGCTAATGTTCCTTGAGTGAGGGAGTAATCAACAAAATTTATAACCTATATCACCATGCATTAGGATAGTCTCAACTAGTATAGCATAGTGGCTCTAAGATCGTTCACTGGGAAGGGTTTTCAACTCACAACTGATACCAAATCATAGCTAATTTGGTGCTTTTTCATTTCAAGGTTAGCTTAAGAAGAAAATGCAAACTTTAGTTGTAAAAGGTTTAGTTTCAAGCTAACTAAAAAGAAGGTGATGGAAATTACTTACGAAGAAAAACATTCCTTGGAGATTTAGGTTCACAAGGGAGGTTCCTCATGCAAAAACAGAGCTCCGGTCACTTGGTTCAATTCCTCGCATTAGAGAATTAACATGTAGTCAATTCTCTAACCGGTGTTATACAGATGCTTCCCTTTAATGGATTTCAGCAATAAATCCTTCTCACTGATGCAACTTGGAATGGCTCGTGCCTCTCACCAAGCATTTGCCATTCAAGGTGATCATTAACCTTGGACTTCCCGTCCCAAGCTCGCAAGAGATAACTAATGGATGTCTCCTTGGAGTCCAAAAGCTTACCAAGTGTTGGCAATTCAAGAAAATCCCACCTTCAAGTCACCTCCCAGAAGCTCGCAAGAGGTAAACTAGTGCATCTCTATGGACGGAGATCACTTGCCTTACCAAGTGTTGGCTCAGGTGACTTGCAAGGTGTTTTAAGTTAACTAAAAACATAGAAATCATTAACGGGTCACACTTTCTCTTCTTTAATGGCTGAAACCACAAAACTACCCATTCTTGCAGTTGGAACCTTTCCCGGCAACCTTAACTCCAAGGAACTAAAAGCTTAGCCACTCATTCTCTGAGGAAACCTCCTCAGAGCTTGTTTGGCTAGTAAGAAAATAGAAACAAAATGGGAAGGTAAGGTAAAGAAAGACTCTGAACTTTACTATATAAAAATTGGTCTCCTGGAACAAGTTCCCGAGCATTCTCTGATAAGTGCTTACAAAAGAGTTTTTATAGGAAGGCAATTTACCCTTCCTTCCATACTTCCTAGCTAAGGAACTACATGAGTGGCTGAATACAAGGAGAAAATGGAGATTTAAACACAAAATATCAGAAGAAAAAGAGTCGGTGAACAAATATCCCAGTTTCGCACGTTGCATGGTGACTTGCGAAATTTCGCAAGTTGATTTCGCATGTTGAAATCCACTTTCGCACGTTGAGCTTCAAGTTCGCAAGTTGAAAAATCACTTTCACATGTTGGGCTTCACCGAGAATGCACAGCTGCCATCCATTTCCATTTCGCAAGGCTGATTAAAATTTCGCATGTTGGAGTTCCAATTTCGCAAGGTGCGAAATTGTCCCTCAGCTGGATGCAGTTGTCTTCCGAAGGCCATATCTTCCTCATTTAAGATCCAAATTGCACACGGCTTGAAGCATTGGATTCTTGACTTCCAGAGATTTCCAACGGTATATAGTATGTAGAAAATGGACTTTGGGAAGTGCTCCAAAAGTGCGAAGGAAGACTGCAGCAGCTGTCCTCTATTTTCTTCACTCTGTTTTCCTCTCTCCTTTGTTCTTTCCTTGCATACTTTGAACGACTATGGCAAAGGACTATGAGGCTCCAAAGCTTGGTTTCTTCATGAATTTGAGCTTCCAAAAGCCTTCCCATGAACTATATACAACTCTCCCTCATTCTTACATTGCTTTGGTGAGCAAAAAGCTATCAAAAACACCAAAACTTAACACAATTTGATTAGAAACAAATGCAAAGGCCCTTAATATGTTAATTGGGTTAAAAGGTAATAATTACCACTCAAGAGGGTTCAAAAGAGTTAATTACAAGCTATGAAATAGCACTTTTTGAGTAGTAATCACTTAGCTTTGAAGTATCTATTGACTAAGCAAGATGCAAAAGCAAGGCTGATTAGGTGGATTCTCTTGCTTCAAGAGTTCAATCTTCAGATTAAAGACAAGAAAGGAGTGGAGAATGTGGTAGCCGACCATCTGTCAAGGCTAACCATCGCACATAATTCCCATAGTTTGCCCATTAATGATGATTTTCTAGAGGAGTCACTCATGGTGACGGAAGTCGCTCCTAGGTATGCTCATATTGCTAACTATCTAGTTACTGGAGAAATTCCAAGTGAGTGGAAAGCATAAGATAAGAAGCACTTCTTTGCAAAAATTCATGCCTACTATTGGGAAGAGCCATTTCTATTCAAATATTGTGTGGATCAAATAATACGAAAGTGTGTCCCTGAATAAGATCAACAGGGGATCCTCAGTCATTGCCACAAAAGCATATGTGGAGGCCACTTTGCTTCTCAGAAAACATCCATGAAGGTATTGCAATCGAGTTTCTGCTGGCCATCACTTTTCAAAGATGCCCACACCATGTGCAGGAGTTGTGATAGATGCCAGAGGCTTGGGAAGTTAACACGTAGGAACATGATGCCTTTGAACCCCATTTTAATAGTTGATCTTTTTGATGTCTGGGGCATTGACTTCATGGGACCTTTCCCTATGTCCTTTGGCTACTCCTACATCTTGGTGAGAGTAGATTATGTTTCAAAATGGGTTAAAGCAGTCCCGTGCAAACACAATGATCATAGAGTTGTTCTCAAGTTTCTAAAGGAGAACATCTTCTCAAGATTTGGGGTACCCAAAGCCATAATCAGTGATAGGGGTACTCATTTTTGTAACAAGTCGTTCGAAACTCTCTTAGCCAAGTACGGGGTGAAGCATAAGGTAGCTACACCTTACCACCCTCAAACTTTGGGGCAAGTGGAGTTAGAAAATCGAGAGATCAAAAACATATTGATGAAGGTTGTGAATACGAGCAAAAGAGATTGGTCTGTTAAGCTTCATGATTCACTGTGGGCGTACAAAATAGCTTACAAGACCATTCTTGGGATGTCTCCTTATCGCTTTGTCTATGGCAAAGCATGCCATTTCCCCGTGGAAGTGGAATACAAAGCTTGGTGGGCAATCAAGAAGCTCAACATGGACTTGAACAGAGCCAGGATGAAGAGGTTCTTAGACCTTAATGAGATAGAGGAATTGAGAAATGACGCCTACAATAATTCAAACATTGCAAAACAAAGATTAAAGAGGTGGCATGATCAGTTAGTCTCCCGCAAAGAATTCCAAAAGGGACAAAGAGTCTTGCTCTATGACTCTAAGCTTCACATCTTCTCGGGAAAGTTGAAGTCTAGGTGAATAGGTCCTTTTACTATTCAACAAGTGCATTCAAATGGAGTAGTGGAACTACTCAATTCCAACAGCACCGAGAGTTTCAAGGTCAATGGCCATCAACTCAAGCCATTCGTGGAGCCTTTTTCTCGAGACAAGGAGGAAATCACCCTCCTTGAGCCACATCAAGCTTAACAAGACAAGTGGTTAGATGGACTTAATCTGTCGGAAGACATTAAGTCCATATTTTTGTTTTTTTTTTTTGTTTTAATGTTGATTTAAAGTTTTATTGATTTAGTACTTGTTTTAATTATAATTTCTTGCTTTAAGTTAATTTTATTGTAATTTAACTTAATTTTTTATGATCAATTGCAGGTGAATTCCAAAACAAATGGGAAAAACCTTAAAAAAAATTTAGCGGAGGAAAAATAGAGCATTTCGCACACCTTGCGAAAATTTCGCAAGGCTTGCGAAAATCAGAAACACCTTGCAAAAATTTCGCAAGGCTTGCGAAAATTAGGAACACCTTATGAAAATCCAAAATAGCTTGCGAAAATTTCGCAAGGCAGTTTTGAAAATTTCGCACACCTTGCTTTGCTTTGCGAAAATCCTTGCGAAATTAAAAAGCCTTGCGAATCTATTTCGCAACCTGCGAACCCATTTCACAACCTTGCAAATTCCAACAGTCACTCAAAACTCTATTTAAAGCTTCCAGCCCTGTTTCGTTTCACACACCCATCTGGTCATTGCGAAAACAAGTTCCACCTTGCGACGCCCAATCTTCCATCATTTTTCTCCATTGGACGCCCCACGGCCACCCATCTGAAGAGGTGATTCCATTTCGAACATGGCGTGAATTAGAGGAGACCATACCGACAAAGTCTCTCCTCCACGAGATTCAACATCTCAGCCCCCGAGGCCTCGACCATTCCATCTTCTGAGGATGGAGTGCCCTTTAGTCCTCCTTAGCGTAGATACGAGACACGGAGACCACCGACTACACCCAGGGCGATTTCTTCGCACCCTGAGAGCCTAGTACGTCACACTCCAGCTAAGAGGGCCAGGACTTCAGGCCTCGGAGAGTCATCTACACCTTCTCAGCTCCCTTCCGGCATGACACCGGAAGCTATCATCAAACGGCCCATGATCGCAGCACCGCTCATTGAGGGCAATTCAGATTGTAGAGCCAGAGAATTCCATTTCGAGCTATATTTTGATTTGGAGATTTTTCGACAGCAGCCGGAGCTTCAGGATTCATTCAGACTACTCCAGAGGTACTATCTTGAGCACCTTATGACCCCTCGAGAGTTTTTCTACCCGAGAGTGGCATTAGACTTCTATCAGTCTATGACTACTCGTGGCGTCTGGAGGCCTACTGCCAATCACTTCAGCATTGACGGACGCCAGGGTATCCTAGAGGCTAGACACATCGTAAAGGCTCTGCACATTCCATACGAGCTAGTAAATCCAACAGACTTTTGAGAGTGGTCCCCTATATCTCAGAGGGACATGGTCCACATCCTATCCAGGGGGACCTCGGTAGATTCAGTTCTTCTACGTAAGGAGCTTCCACCTAGGATGCTCTTAGTAGATGTGTTGTTGCGGTCCAACCTTTTCCCTCTTCAGCATTTAATGCAGAGACGAGGAGCTATCCTGGATGCTTTATTCAAGATATTAGAGGGTTTCTATTTCGGGCCACATCATTTGATTATGGCCTCTCTCCTCCACTTTGAGAAGAAGGTTCAAAGGAAGAAGCTTCAAAGGGTCGACACTATGCCACTACTATTTTCGCGATTGCTCTGTCATATATTGGAGCATATGGGTTATCCTACGGAGTCTCACCTTGAGCGTCGTTGCCTTTGTCGAGAGCAATTCACTCTCAACAAATGGACACAGTTGGCGGGTTATTCGGCACCTCTAGGAGCCCCACCCAGGCCAGTACCTTTAGTGCCACCACAGGCTGAGCAGGCACAGCAGGATGAGCTTCCCACAGAGTCAGTACCACCTGCCCCTGTAACACTTATGCTTGAGGCCACTTATACTGCTCCTCCTACCCTTGCCGCCATTCCACCGGATGCACCTTCTACATCTGAGGCCTCCATCACCATTTCTGCCACAGAGTTTCGTGCCATGATACATACTTTCCAAACACTGTGCACCACACACAGTGCTCTATTCCAACAAATGGATGTTATGTGTGCTCAACAGGACCAGCATACTGCTATCCTTCATCAGATTCAGCAGCATTTGGGTATTCTACCATCACCTCAGGCTGATATTCCTGGACCATCAGAGCCCATAGCTCCAGCTGAGCAGACTACTCTAGATGAGCAAACTACCAAAGTAGAGGCCACCTCAGATGCATCATTTCCACATGACCCTACTACTTGATCATCTCTTTCTCTTTTAGTATTCACGTATTATATTGGTAGATATAGTTTCATGTTTTAATGTTTTATATTATGGGATTGGATGTATTACATGATCATATCTTATATTGTACTTTCTTAGAGTAATATTTAGACATCATTTCTGATTATTTTTGCCATTCTTCTATTTCCTCTTCTGATTACTCGTGTTTGTTTTTTTTTTAATCATGTGGTTCCTCTTATACGACTTAGACTCCAGGTCACTCAGGAGGTACCACTTCCTCCCTTTATTTTAATCGCTCTTGCCACATTGAGGGCAATGTTGATCTTGGTTGGGGGGAGAGTTGAGGAAGGAAGTTTTGGTAGTAATGCTAGGTTAATTTGTTAACTTAGTTACTTTTTGCTTAATTTTAAAAGTTTTTACTCTATTCTCCATGGTTATTAAGGAAAAATTATCAAAATAAAATGGGAGAAATTGAATTCTTGCTTTTTAACTTGAATCTTTAGAGTTTGTTTTATGCTTATTGAAGTTGATAAATTATTGAAAATCCTATTGAATTCAACCTTATTTCTTCCACTTTAATCTTACCACACTGTGCACATTAGGTTTTTTTTATAAGATGAAAAACTATCTTATCCCCTAAACTTAGGAAAATTTTGACTTGGTACTTTGAGCTCATTTTAATAGTGTTGGGACACCTTATCTAAGGCCAATGAGCCTTCAAAAAAAAGAAAAAAGAAAAAACAAAGTGTTACACTTGCCTTGAAACCTGAGCAAGGTCCAAGGGGTATATGGTGAAAATCTTTAAAATCTGGTGCCCTAAGCCTTCATTGGTTGGAAATCACCGACCTCAATGCTCGTTACAAGGGTGAATAGGTGAAGTTTAACATATTGTAGGTGCTTTGGTATTAGAAGTTCAATTTCAAAAGTCCGGGGTGAAATCTGAGGAGTTAGTGGTCGAAAGATCCTTAAAGCTTGATGCCCTAAACCTTAATTGGTTGGGAGTCATCGATGGACCCCCGTTACATGGACGCTTTAGAAAACAATACCTTAAGCATTGCACTCCTACAATGAAAAAAATTGTGAAATAAAAGAGGTACGTTCTTAGCCTATTGGAGATTGGTCAGTTTGCCAAGGTTTGAGAAAGAACTAGGTTGGGGGGGAGAATAGTTTTACATACTATAATCGGGAACTAATAAGCTTAACACTTAGTTTTCTATGGAAGAGTAAGGATTGGACCTTTGGGAGTGGAAATGCTTTTGAAGCTTAAATTTACATAATGCCTACTCTTTATAAATTGTGATTAGGCAAGATATTTGATGACTCTTGTTGAAGGTTGGGTTTTGTCTCTTTGATGTTCCATGAGAGAGTATGTTCCGCATCATGCCACTTGAAATTTTTTTGGAGTGATTAGCATGATTTTGTAAATTATTTTATTGTCATTTTACTATCTATTTTTCTTTTTCTCTCCTTCATTGCTAAGGGACTAGCAATGAGTCGGTTGGGGGGAGTGATTACTACTCAAAAAGTGCTCTTTTATAGCTTGAAATTAATTATTTTAAACACTTTTGAGTAGTAGTTATTATCTTTTAACTCAATTGGCACATTAAAGACCCTTGCAAATGTTTCTAATCAGTTTTTAGCTAAGTTTGGTGTTTTTGTTAGTTTTTTTATCATTGAAGCGAGCCAAGAATGAGGGGGAATTCTGTATAGTCCATGGCAAAGCAAGTGAAAACTCAAACACATGAAGAATCCAAGTTTTGGAGAGCTTCATAGCCTTTGCCAAATCAATCAAGTATGCAAGGAAGAGAATTAGAGAAGAAATCTAACATCCAGCAATTTCGGAAGGCATTGCAAAATGCCAAAAGAGGTTTCGCAAGGCTTGCGAAACCAAAACTGTGAAAAAATGAATTTCGCAAGGCATTGCGAAATTTTCGCAACCTTGCGAAATGCCAATATGAATTTCGCAAGCCTTGCAAAACCAAGACTGAGGAAAATGGAATTTCGCAACCCTTTGGGAAATTTTCGCAACCTTGTGAAATTTCGCAAGCCTTGCGAAATTCCCCCTATGTAATTTTTAGATATTTTTCACTGACTCCATTAGATTTTTATCTCGAGATATTTTGTGTAATTACCTATTTTCTCCTTGTAATCAACCAATGATAGGTTTGCTTAGTTAGGAAGGTTGGAAAAACCTCTCTATATATTCTTTTGCATCATTTGTAATCAAATAAAATATCATATAAAATATACAGAGCCTTGCTCTACCTTACCTTCTAATTTTGTTTTTTATTTTCTTTCTAGCCAAACAACCTTTGAGGATGTTTTCCTAGAGGATGGGTGGCTAGGCTTTTCATTTCTTGGACTGAGGGAAGCTAGGTAAAGGATTCGGATACAAAGGTGAGAGTTTTCCTTGCTTTAAATGGGGAGAGTTGTTACCCATTAATGGTTTTTATTTCTTTTTTTGTAACTTAAAATCACCTGGGCCAATACTTGGTAAGCTTTTCGGACTCCATGGAGATCCATTAGTTATCATGTACGAGCCTCTAGAAGGTGGTTTAAAGGTAGGATTATCTAGAATGGTCCATACTTGGTAAGCTTAGCAGACTCCATGGAATCCATGGAAGTCTAGTAGTTATCATTTACGAGCCTTTGACGGATATTCCAAGGTTAGAATTACCTTGAATGGTCCATACTTGGTAAGCTTAGCAGACTCCATGGAATCCATGGATGTTTAGTAGTTATCGTTTACAAGCCATTGGAAGATGATTCACAGTGAGAGTTTTTAGCTTTTAAAACCATTAAAGGGAAGCAACTATAGTTTTTCATGAACCAGTTGGATCAAATCTTATTTGCTAAATACACACCGATTCAAGACATAACCATCCTTTATGTTATTATCCCCAACGCGAGGAAAAGATCCGGAATCTCCCCCTTTCTGTAAGGAACCTGAACCTAGTGACCTAAAACTCCAAGAAACCCTTTTCTTTGTAATCAATTTGAGTTATTATTTTTGGTTGACTTAAAATCAATCTTTTTCACCCAAAATTATGTTTTCTTTTAAAGCTAACTTTTTAAGGAAAAGCACCATTTTAGTACTTTAACTAATGTCACGTGTACTATGAAAACCCATCCCTATGTTCGACCCTAGAGCCACTATACTATGCTAGCTATGCTACCCTAGTGTAAAGTGATTTAGGTTTATAAATTTTGTTGATGACACCCGTCTGGGCCAGAATCAAATGGAACAGCCGTTATGGGACGAATCAAGTACTCGCCGGGATTCTACTTTTCCCAGTACTCACTCAGATTCTACCTTTCTCGGTACTCCCCTGGATTCTACCCCTTTCCCGGTACTCGCCCGGATTCTTCCTTTCCTGGTACTCACCCGGACTCTACCCCTTTCTCGGTACTCGCCCGGATTCTACCTTTGCTGGTACTCATCGGGATTCTACCTTTCTCGATACTCACCGGTATTTTACCCCTTTGCCAGTACTCGCCTGAATTCTACCTTTTTCGGTACTCACCCAGATTCTACCATTTTCCCGGTACTCTCCCTGATTCTACCTTTCCGGTACTCCCTCAAATTCTACCCCTTTCCCAGTACTCGCCCGGAATCTACGTTTCCCGGCACTCGCCTGAAGTCTAACTTTTCCGACATTCGCCCGGATTCTACCTTTCCTGGTACTCCCTCAGATTCTACCCCTTTTCCGGTACTCGTCCGAATTATACCTTTTCTCGGTACTCACTCGGATTCTACCCCTTTCCCTGTACTCCCCCAAATTCTACACCTTTCTTGGTAATCACCCAGATTCTACCTTTCCTGGTACTCCCCTGGATTCTACGTTTCTCGGTACTCCCCCAGATTCTACCCCTTTTCCGATACTTGTCGGGATTCTATCTTTCCCAGTACTCCCCTGGATTCTACCCCTTTCCCGGTACTCGTCAGAATTCAACCTTTCCTGATTCTCCCGGATTCTACCCCTTTCTCGGTACTCACCGAGATTCTATCTTTCCCGGTACTCACTTGGATTCTACCCATTTCCTGGTACAAGTTCAAATTCAACCTTTCTTGGTACTCCCCCGGATTCTATGCCTTTCTCGGTACTCACCCAAATTCTATCTTTCCCGGTACTCACCCGAATTCTACCCTTTTTGGTACTCGCTCGGATTCTACCTTTTTGGTACTCACCCGAATTCTACCCCTTTCCTGATACTCCTAGAATTCTACCTTTCAAGGTACTCAACCGAATTCTACCTTTGCTGATAATCACCCGGATTCTTCCCCTTTCCTGGTACTCACCGAGATTCTACCCCTTTCTCGGTACTCACCCAGATTCTACCTTTCCTAGTGCTCACCCGGATTCTACCCCTTTCCTAGTACTCTTAGGATTCTACCTTTCCCGGTACTCAACCAGATTCTACCTTTCCCGATACTCACCCGGATTCTACCCCTTTCCCAGTACTCACTGGGATTCTATCTTTCCAGGTACTCACCAGGATACTACCCTTTTCCCAGTACTAGCCCGAATTCTACCTTTCTCGGTTCTCACCCGGATTCTACCCCTTTCTCGATACTCGCCCTAATTCTACCTTTTCCAGTACTCGCCTGGATTCTACCTTTGTCAGTACTCCCCCAGATTCTACCCATTTCCCGGTACTCACTGGGATTCTATCATTCTTAGTACTCACCCAGATTCTACCCCTTTCTCGGTACTTGTCTAGATTCTACCTGTCCCGGTACTCACCCGAATTCTACCCCTTTCTCCGTACTCGTCTAGATTCTACCTGTCCTGGTACTCACCCAAATTCTACCCCTTTCCCAGTACTCACCCGGATTCTATCTTTCCCGATGCTCACCTGGATTCTACCCCTTTCTCGGGGTTCCCAGGATTCTACCTTTCCCGATACTCAACCGAATTCTACCTTTGCCGGTACTCACCCAGATTCTACCTCTTTCCCGATATGCACTGGGATTCTATCTTTCCCGGTACTCACCCGAATTCTACCCTTTTTCCCGGTACTCATCCAGACTTAACTTTTCTCGGTACTCCCCCGGATTCTACGTCTTTCCCGGTACTTCCATGGATTCTACCCCTTTCTCGGTACTCGCCCAAATTATACCTTTCCCAGTACTCGCCCAGATTCTACCTTTGTCGATACTCCCCCGGATTCTACTCCTTTTCTGATACTCGCCCTAATTTTACCTTTTCTAGTACTTGCCCAGATTCTACCTTTGTCGGTACTCCCCCGAATTCTACCCATTTCCTTCTACTCACTGGGATTCTATCATTCTCAGTACTCACCCGGATTCTACCGCTTTCTCGGTACTCGTCTAGATTCTATCTGTCCTGGTACTCACTTGAATTCTACCCCTTTCCTGGTACTCGCCCGGATTCTAACTTTCCTGATGCACACTCGGATTTTACTTCTTTCTTTGTGCTCCCAGGATTCTACCATTCCCGGTACTCAATCAGATTCTACCTTTGCTGGTACTCACCCAGATTCTACCCCTTTCCCGGTACGCACCGGGATTCTATCTTTCTCGGTACTCACCCAAATTCTACCCCTTTCTCGGTATTCACCCGGATTCTACCACTTTCTTGGTACTCGTCAAAATTCTAACTTTCCCAGTACTCACTCGGATTCTACCCTTTTTCGGGTACTCGCCTAGATTTTACCTTTCTCGATATTCCCCCAGATTCTACACCTTTCCTGGTACTCACCCGGATTCTACCTTTCTTGGTACTCCCCCGGATTCTACTTTTCTTGGTACTCACCAGGATTCTACCCCGTTCTCGGTACTAGCCCAAATTCTACCTTTCTTAGTACTCTCCAAAATTCTACCCCTTTCCCGGTACTCGCCCGGATTCTACCTTTCCTGGTACTCCCCCAAATTCTACCTTTCCATGTACTCACTCGGATTCTACCCCTTTCCCGATACTCACCCGGATTCTACCTTTCTCGGTACTCACCCGGATTCTACCACTTTCCCAGTATTCATCCGAATTCTACCTTTCCCGGTATTAGCCCAAATTCTACCCCTTTCCCGGTACTCACCGGGATTCTATCTTTCCCGATACTCACCCGGATTCTACCCTTTTGCCAATACTCCTCCCAATTCTACCTTTCGTGGTACTCACACAGATTCTACCGCTATCTCAATACTCACCTGAATTCTACCTTTCCTAACAATCACCCAGATTCTACCCTTTTCTCGGTACTCGCTAGGATTCTATCTTTCTTGGTACTCCACGAGATTCTACCCATTTTTCGGTACTCACCCGAATTCTACCCCTTTCCCGGTACTTGCCTGGATATAATCCTTTCCCAGTACTCACCCTGATTCTCCCTTTCCCAGTACTCTCCTTGATTCTACCTTCCTTGATACTCACCCGGATTCTACCTTTCTCGGTACTCACCCGGATTCTAACCTTTTCCCAGTACTTGTCCAAATTCTACCTTTCCCGGTAGTCACCTGGATTCTCACCTTTCTCGGTACTCACCCGAATTCTACCCCTTTCCCGGAACTCACCGAGATTCTATTTTTCCCGATACTCACCCGAATTCTACCCTTTTATCGGTACTCATCCGGATTCTACTATTCGTCGTACTCTCCTGGATTTTACCCCTTTCCTAGTACTGGTCAGGATTCTACCTTTCGCAGAACTCACCCGGATTCTACCCCTTTCCCGGTACTTGCCCGAATTCCACCTTTCCCAATACTCTCCAAGATTTTATCGTTTTCCTAATACTCGCCCAAATTCTACCTTTCCCGGTACTCCCCCAGATTCCCCATTTCCCGGTAATCACCCGAATTCTACCCCTTTCCCAGTACTCACTCGGATTCTATTTTTCTCGGTACTCACCCAGATTCTACCCCTTTCCCTATACTCGTCTGGATTCTACATTTCGCAGTACTCACCCGGATTTTACCCCTTTCCCGATACTCACATGAATTCTACCCCTTTCCCAGTACTAGTCTGAATTCTACCTTTCCCGGTACTCACCCAAATTCTACCACTTTCTCGGTACTCACCGAGATTCTACCCATTTCCCGGTACTTGCCCGGATATTATCCTTTCCCGGTACTCAACCTGATTCTCCCTTTCTTGGTACTCACCTTGATTCTACCTTCCTTGATACTCGCTTGGATTTTACCCATTTCCCTGTACTCATCGGGATTCTACCTTCCTGGTACTCCCCAAGATTCTACCTTTCTCGATACTCACTCGGATTCTACCATTTTCTCGGTACTCATCGGGACTCTACCTTTCGTGGTACTCACCCGGATTCTACCCCTTTCCTGATACTCACACGGATTCCACCCCTTTCCCAATACTCGTCCGAATTCTACTTTTCCCGGTACTCACCCAAATTATACCCCTTTCTCGGTACTCATCAGGATTCTATCTTTTCAGATACTCACCTGAATTCTGCCCTTTTCCCAATACTCGTCCGGATTCTACATTTTGTGGTACTCACACGGATTCTACCCCTTTCCCGGTATTCGCCCGAATTCTACCTTTCCCGGTATTAGCCCGAATTCTACCTTTCCCAGTACTTTCCCGAATTCTACCCCTTTCCCGGTATTCGCCCGGATTCTACCTTTCCCGATACTCCCCCAAATTTCCCCTTTCTCGGTAATCCCCTGGATTCTACCTCTTTCTTGGTACTCACCTCGATTCTACCTTTTTCTACGTAGTCCCCGGATTCTATCTTTTCCGATACTCCCCCAAATTCTACCTTTTTCGATACTCACCGGGATTTTACCCTTTTCCTGGTACTCACCTGGATTTTACCTTTTCAGTACTCACCCGAATTCTACCACTTTCCTAGTGCTCGCACGAATTCTACCTTTTCCAATACTCACTCGTATTCTACCTTTCCCGGTACTCCCTGAGATTCTACCCCTTTCCCGATAGTCACCTGGATTCTACCTTTTCCGGTACTCCCCCGAATTCTACCTTACTCGGTACTCTCCCAAATTCTACCCCTTTCCCAGTACTCCTTTGGATTCTACCTTTCATGGTACTCACCTGAATTCTACCCTTTTCCCGATACTCGCCCGAATTCTACTTTTCCAGTACTCACCCGGATTCTACCATTTTTGGTACTCCCTAACATTCTACCCCTTTCTCGGTACTCACCCGTATTCTACCCCTTTCCTGCTACTTGCCCGGATATTATCCTTTCTTGGTACTCACCCTGATTCTACCCCTTTCCTGGTACTCATCAAGATTCTATCTTTCTCGGTACTCACCTGGATTCTAACCCTTTCCCTGTACTCACCCGAATTCTACGTTTCCTAGTACTCACCCGGATTCTACCCATTTTTTGGTACTCACCGGGATTCTATCTTTCCCGGTACTCACCTGGATTCTACTTTTCCCGGTTTTCACTCGGATTCTACCCTTTTCCTGGTACTTGCTCGGATATTATCATTTCCCAATACTCACCCTAATTCTCTCTTTCCGGGTACACGCCTTGATTCTACCTTCCTTGATACTCGCCTGGATTCAACCCCTTTCCCTGTACTCGTCCGAATTCTACCTTTCTCGGTACTCACCCGGCTTCTCGCCTTTCTTGGTACTTACCCGAATTCTACCCCTTTCCCAGTATTCATCGGGATTCTATCTTTCTCAATACTTACCTAGATTCTACCCCTTTCCCGGCACTCACCTGAATTCTACGTCTTTCCCTGTACTCACCTGCATTCTACGCTTTTCTCGGTACTCGTCTGTATTCTACCCCTTTCTCGGTACTCACCCGAATTCTACCTTTCCCAGTACTTTCCCATATTCTACCTCTTTCCCAGTATTCGCCCAAATTCTACCTTTCCCGGTACTCTCCCAAATTCCCCCTTTCCCGATAATCCCTTGGATTCTACCTGTTTCCCAGTACTCACCCGAATTCTATTTTTCTTGGTACTCACCCAAATTCTACCCCTTTCCCAGTATTCGCTCGGATTCTACCCCTTTCCCGGTAGTCTTCGGATTCTATCTTTCTCGGTACTCCCCTAAATTCTACCTTTTTCGGTACTCACCAGGATTTTACCCCTTCCCGGTACTCACCTGGATTTTACCTTTTCGGTACTGACCCGGTTTCTACCCCTTTCCCAGTGCTCGCTCGAATTCTACCTTTTCCAGTACTCACTCGTATTCTACATTTCCCGGTACTCCCTGAGATTCTACCCCTTTCCCGGTAGTCGCTCGGATTCTACCTTTCCCGGTACTCCCTCAAATTCTACCCTACCCGGTACTCACCTAGATTCTACCCCCTTCCCGGTACTCCTCTAGATTCTACCTTTCACTGTACTCACCCGAATCTACCCTTTTCCTGGTACTCGCCCGAATTCTACCTTTTCTAGAACTCACCCAGATTCTACATTTTTCGGTACTTCCCAACATTCTACCATTTTCCCGGTACTCACCCGTATTCTACCCCTTTCTCGCTGCTAGCCCGGATATTATCCTTTCCCGGTACTCACCCTGATTCTACCCCTTTTCTGGTACTCACCGGGATTCTATCTTTCCCGGTACTCACCTGGATTCTACCCCTTTCCCGGTACTCTCCCGAATTCTATGTTTCCTAGTACTCACCCGGATTCTACCCCTTTCCTGGTACTGTCGGGATTCTATCTTTCCCGGTACTCACCTAGATTCTACTTTTCCCGGTTCTGACTCGGATTCTACCCCTTACCCGGTACTCGCTCGAATATTATCCTTTCCTAGTACTCACCCTGATTCTCTCTTTCCGAGTACACGCCTTGATTCTACCTTCCTTGATACTCGCCCGGATTCTACCATTCTCGGTACTCACTCGGATTCAACCCCCTTCCATGTACTCGTTCGAATTCTACCTTTCCCGGTACTCACCCGGATTCTCGCCTTTCTCGATACTTACCCGGATTCTACCCCTTTCTCGAAACTCACCGAGATTCTATTTTTCCCGGTACTCACCCAGATTTACCCCTTTCCCGGCACTCACCTGAATTCTACGCCTTTCCCGGTACTCGCTTGCATTCTACGTCTTTCCCGGTACTCGCCTGCATTCTACCCCTTTCCCGCTACTCACTGAATTCTACCTTTCCTAGTACTTTCCCGGATTCTACCTTTCCCGGTACTCCCCCAAATTCCCCCTTTCCCGGTAATCCCCTGGATTCTACCTCTTTCCCAGTACTCACTCGGATTCTATTTTTCTTGGTATTCACCCGGATTCAACCCCTTTCCCAGTATTCGCCCGAATTCTACCCATTTCCTAGTAGTCCCCAGATTCTATCTTTCTCGGTACTCCCCCAAATTCTACCTTTTTTGGTACTCCCCTAAATTCTACCTTTCCTGGTAATCACCCGAATTTTGTACCTTTCGCGATACTCACCCGGATTCTTCCACTCCTGGTGCGCCCTGAGATTCTACCCCTGTCTCAATACTCACCCGGATTCTACCCCTTTCCCGAAACTCACCAAGATTCTATTTTTCTCGGTACTCACCCGAATTCTACCATTTTCCCGGTACTCGCCCAGATTCTACCTTTCCCGGTACTCCCTTGAATTCTACCTTTCTCGGTAATCACCCGAATTCTACGCCTTTCCCGGTACTCACCTGTATTCTACCCTTTTTTCGGTACTCATTTGGATTGTACCTTTGGCGGTACTCCCTCGAATTCTTCCACTCCTGGTGCGCCTTGAGATTCTACCCCTATCTCGGTACTCACCCGAATTCTACTCCTTTCTCGGTACTCACCTAGATTCTACCCTTTTCCCGGTACTCCTCGGATTTTATCTTTCCTGGTACCCCTCCAGATTCTACTTTTTTCGGTACTCACTTGGATTCTACCCCTTTCTCGGTACTCACTCGGATATTATCCTTTCCCGGTACTCACCCTGATTCTCTCTTTTCGGGTACACGCCTTGATTCTACCTTCCTTGATACTAGCCCGGATTCTACCTTTCTCGGTACTCACTCGGATTCAACCCTTTCCCTGTACTTGTCCGAATTCTACCTATCCCGGTACTCACTCGGATTCTCACCTTTCTCGGTACTCGTCTGGATTCTACCTTTCGCGGTACTCACCCGAATTTTACCCCTTTCCCAAACTCACCCGAATTCTATTTTTCTCGGTACTCACCCGGATTCTACCTCTTTCTCGGAACTCGCCCAGATTCAACCCCTTTCCTTATACTCGTCCGCATTCTACTTTTCCCTGTACTCACCCGAATTCTCGCATTTCTCAGTACTCACCCGGATTCTACCCCTTTCTTGAAACTCACTAAGATTCTATTTTTCTCGGTACTCACCCAGATTCTACCCCTTTCCCGGTACTGCCCGAATTCTATCTTTCTTGGTACCCCCCCAGATTCTACCTTTTTTGATACTCACCTGGATTCTACCCCTTTCCCGGTACTCTCTGGGATTCTATCTTCGCCGGTTCTCACCTGGATTCTACTTTGAACGGTTCTCACTCTGATTCTACCCCATTCCCGATACTCGCTCGGATATTATCCTTTCCTAGTACTCACCCTGATTCTCTCTTTCCGGGTACACGCCTTGATTCTACCTTCCTTGATACTCACCTGGATTCTACCTTTCTCGGTACTCACCGGGATTCAACCTCTTTCCCTGTTGATTACTACCCAAAAAGTGCTATTTTGCACCTTTAATTCATTATGTTTTAAGCACTTTTGTGTAGTAGTTCTCTATTTTTGTTCCAATTGGCATGTTAAGGACCTAGCAATGACTTCTAATCATATTTGTGGCTAGTTTTAGTGTTTAGACAGCTTTTTGGATCATTAAGGCAAGCCGAGTAAAGGAGAGAAGCAAAGAGGAAAACAGAGTGAAGAAAACAGAAGACTGTAGCTGCAGTCTTCTTTCCCACTTTTGGAGCACTTCACGAAGTCCATTTTCTGCATGCTATATACCGTTGGAAATATCTGGAAGTCAAGAATCCAACGCTTCAAACCGTGTACGATTTGGAGCTGAAATGAGGAAGATATGGCCTTCGGAAGACAACTGTGTCAAGCTGAGAGACAATTTCGCACCAGCTCATCCAAGTGCGAATTTCGCACAACTACTATTCACCTTGTGCGAAATTCGCACCACCTATTCCCATTGTGCGAAATTCGCACCACCTATTCCCATTGTGCGAAATTCACACCAGCCCATGCAAGTGCGAAATCTCCTCTGTTCTGCCGACTCCACATAAGATCTTTTCTTCTGTATTTTTTGATGTAAATTCCTTTCTTATCCCTGTATTTAGCCACTCACAGGCTTTGCTTTGTAAAGATTATAAGAGGGGTGGAAATCATCTCTCAAACATATATGTATATTTTACACTTAGAAATATATTCTTCGGGGAGAAAATTCAGAGCTCTCTTTGCTTTCCTTTTCTCTTTTCTATTTTTCTTTTTCTTGGAAGCCAAACAACCTCTGAGGATGTTTTCCCAGAGGATGAGAGGCTAAACCTTCGGTTTCTTGGAGTGAAGGAAGCTAGGTGAAAAGTCCAGATGCAAAAGTGGAAAACTCTCGTGCCTTAAATACAGGTAGTTGGAGTTCATAAATGGCTTTTAAACCTAAAGTTTTGCTTTAAATCCCTTAGAATCACTTTGAATGGCCAATACATGATAAGCTTTTAGGTCTCTGTGGATACTTATTGCTAGATCCACATAAGACCATTAGTTATTATGTACGAGCCATTGGAAAGTGGCTCAAGGTGAAGACCCATAGTGTCTAAAGCCATTAATGGAACTTGACTACCATTTCTATTGACTTTTTATGGATTAAATCTTCATTGTTAAACCTATACCGGTTCGGGAAACAACCATCCTTTATGTTGTTTTCCCCAATGCGAGGAGAAAAATCCGGAATTTCCCACTTTGCATTCTGAACTTGATCCTAGCAACCTTTAGCTCTGAGAGACTTTCTTTCTTCCATTTTTACCTAGTTATATGTTAGTTTAGTTTCAAACACCACTTTCAAAACAAATTTTATTTTCTTTTAAACTTTAAGTTTTTGACAAAGGAAATCATCAGATTAAATTTCTAATCTTGAGACTATCACTGGTAGAGTGAAAACCCATCCTAGAGTTCGACCCTAGAGCTGCTATACTATAGTAGCTTTGCTACGCTAGTATGAGGTAATAGGTTTTATAAATATTTTTGATTAAAATACCTGACTGGGCCCACCACGAATCACCTGTACTCGTCTAGATTCTACCTTTCCCGGTACTCACCCGGATTCTCGTCTTTCTCAGTACTTACCCGGATTCTACTCCTTTCTCGAAACTCACCGAGATTCTATTTTTCCCGGTACTCACCCGAATTCTACCATTTTCTTGGTACTCATCCGAATTCTACCATTCGCGATACTCACCTGGATTTTACCCATTTCCCATTATTCGTCGAGATTCTACCTTTCGCGGTACTCACCCGAATTCTATTTTTCTCGGTACTCACCCAGATTCTACCCCTTTCCAAGTACTCGCCCGAATTCTACCCCTTTCCCGGCGCTCCTCGAATTCTATTTTTCCCTGTACTCCTCTAGATTCTACATTTTTCGATTCTCATTGGGATTCTACCCCTTTCCCGGTACTCGCTCAGATTCTACCTTTCTCGGTACTCCTCGGAATTTTACCTTTCCCAGTAATCACTGGAATTCTACCCCTTTTTTGATACTCACCGGGATTCTATCTTTCCCGGTACTCACCCGAATTTTATTCCTTTCCCGGTACTCGTTGTCATTCTATCCATTTCCTGGTACTCGTTTGGATTCTACCTTTTGCGGTACTCACCCGAATTCTTCCTTTCCCGGTGCTCCCTGAGATTCTACCCCTGTCTTGGTACTCACAAGGATTCTACCCCTTTCCCGGAACTCACCAAGATTCTATTTTTCTCGGTACTCACAGGGATTCTACCCCTTTCCCGGTACTCACCCAGATTCTACCCCTTTCCCGGTACTCCCCGGATTCTATCTTTCCTGGTACCCCTCCAGATTCTACCTTTTTGGGTACTCACCTGGAATCTACCCCTTTCTCGATACTTGCCTGGATTCTACATTTCCTAGTACTCACTCGGATTCTACACCTTTCTTGGTACTCGCCGGGATTCTATCTTTCCCGATACTCACTTGGATTCCACTTTTCCCGGTTCTCACCCGAATTCTACCCCTTTCCCGGTACTCGCTCGGATATTATCCTTTCCCGATACTTAACCTGATTCTCTCTTTTCGGGTACACTCCTTGATTCTACCTTCCTTGATACTCGCCCAGATTCTACCTTTCTTGGTACTCACCTGGATTCAACCCTTTTCCTTGTACTCGTCCAAATTCTACCTTTCCCGGTATTCACCCGGACTCTCGTCTTTCTCGGTACTTACCCTAATTCTACCCCTTTCTCGAAACTCACCGAGATTCTATTTTTCCCGGTACTCACCCGGATTCTACCCCTTTCCCAGTACTCGTCCGAATTCTACCATTCGCAGTACTCACCCGAATTTTACCTTTTTCCCGTTACTCGTCGAGATTCTACCTTTCGTGGTACTCACCCGGATTCTACCCCTTTCTCGGTACTCCCCAAAATTCTATCTTTCCCGGTACTTCTCTAGATTATACCTTTTTCGGTTCTCACCGGGATTCTGCCCCCTTTCCCGGTACTCACCCGAATTCTACCTCTTTCCCGGTACTTGCCTGGATTCTACCTTAACCAGTACTCACCTGAATTCTACCTTTCCTGGTAATCACCCGAATTCTACCCATTTTCTGGTACTCGCTAGGATTCTATCTTTCCCGGCACTCACTTGAATTCTACGCCTTTTCTGGTACTCGCCTGCATTCTACCCCTTTCCCGGTACTCATTTGGATTCTACCTTTTACGGTACTCACCCAGATTCTTCCTTTCCCGGTGCCCCCGGAGATTCTACCCCTATCTCGGTACTCATCCGAATTCTACCCCTTTCCCTGAACCCGCAAAGGTTCTATTTTTCTCGATACTCACCTAGATTCTACCCCTTTCCCCGTACTCACCCAGATTCTACCCCTTTCCTAATACTCCCCGGATTCTATCTTTCCTGGTACCCCCCAGATTCTACCTTTTCCGGTACTCACCTGGATTCTACCCCTTTCCCGGTACTCACTTGGATTCTACGTTTCCTAGTACTCACCCAGATTCTACCCCTTTCCCGGTACTCGCTCAAATATTATCCTTTCCCGATACTCACCCTGATTCTCTCTTTCTGGGTACACGCCTTGATTCTACCTTCCTTCATACTCACCCAGATTCTACCTTTCTCTGTACTCACCCAGATTCGACCCCTTTCCCTATACTCGTCCGGATTCTACCTTTCCCGGTACTCACCCGGATTCTCGTCTTTCTCGGTACTTACCTGAATTCTACCCCTTTCTCGAAACTCACTGAGATTCTATTTTTCCTAGTACTCACCCGGATTCTACCCATTTCCCGTTACTCATTGAGATTCTACCTTTCGCGGTACTCACCCGGATTTTATCCCTTTCTCGGTAGTTACACGAATTCTATTTTTCTCGGTACTCACCCAGATTCTACCCATTTCCTGGTACTCCCCGAATTCTATCTTTCCCAATACTCCCCTAGATTCTACTTTTTTCGGTTCTCACCAGGATTCTACCCCTTTCTCGGTACTCACCCCAATTCTACCCCTTTCCCGGTACTCACCCAAATTCTACCTTTCCTAGTAGTCCCCTGAATTCTACCTTTCCCGATAATCACCCAAATTCTATCTTTTTCGATACTCGCCGGGATTCTATCTTTCCCGATACTCAGTTGGATTCTACCCCTTTGCCGGCACTCACCCAAATTCTACGCCTTTCCTAGTACTCGCCTACATTCTACCCCTTTCTCGGTGCTCGTTTGGATTCTACCTTTCGCGGTACTAACCCGGATTCTTCCTTTCCTGGTGCTCCCTGAGATTGTACCCCTGTCTCGGTACTCACCCGGATTCTACCCCTTTCCTGGTACTCCTCGAGATTCTACCCCTTTCCTGGTACTCGCCTAGATTCTACCTTTTTCGGTACTAACGCGGATTCTACCCCTTTCCAGGTACTCATCTGGATTCTACTTTTCGCGGTACTCACCTGGATTCTACTTTTCTCGGTACTCCCCGAGATTCTACCCCTTTCTCGGTACTCACCCGGATTCTACCCCTTTCCTTATACTCGCTCGTATATTATCCTTTCCCGGTACTCACCCTGATTCTACCCCTTTTCCGGTACTGATTACTACTCAAAAATGCTATTTTGTAAGCTTCTAATTAACTCTTTTAAACACTTTTGAGTAGTAGTTATCACCTTTTAACCCAATTAACATATTAAGGACCCTTGCAATCAATTCTAATCAAAATGTGTAAGTTTTGGTGTTTTTGTTAGCTATTTGATCACCAAAGCAATCCCAGATTGAGGAGAGTTCTTTGGAATCCATGGCAAAGCTTTTGGAAAGCTCAGAAACATGAAGAACCAAAGCTTTGAAGCTTTAAAGTCCTTTGCCATAAGCAAATCCGGAATGCAAGGAGGGAAGCAAAGAGGAATCTGCCATGAAGCAAAATAGGGGACAGCAGTTGCAGTCTTCTTGGCCACTTTTGGAGCACTTACTGAAGTCCATTTTCAACATTCTATATACCATTTCAAAGTTCAAGAAGTCAAGAATCCAATGCTTTAAACGGTACGCGATTCGGAGTTGAAATGAAGGAGTTACAGCCATTGCAAGCAGATCACTCCAAGTTGAAGGCAGAATGTTGCACGGCTGCGAAATCAGCCTTTGGCTGCGAAAATGTTGTCCTTTTGCTACGAAATTTCGCAACCATTTTGCACAGTGCCGCGGTGTCCTCTTGAAGCTACCTGATAGCTGCAACCGACATCTTGAGATCTTTTTGCTTTAGATATTTGATGTCTAAATTCCCAAACTCTCCTTGTAACCCACCTATCATATGATTCCTTAGTCTTTAAGCAAGAACAAAGGGGTGAATAACCTCTTATATATAGTTTGTAATTTTCTATATATGATAGCTCGGGAGCTTGTTCTCAGAGACAACCTTATATGTAAATGTAGATAGGTAGATATATAAAATATACAGAGCCTTGCTCTGTTTTTCCTTCTCATCTTTGTTTTCTCTTTCATTTTCTTTCTAGCCAAACAAACTCTGAGGATTTTTTCTCAGAGGATGAGTGGCTAGGCTTTTTGTTTCTTGGGTGAAGGAAGCCAGGTAAGGTGCCGACATGCATGAGGGTGAGTTTTTGTTGTTTCCATTTTTAATGAAGAGAAAGTGTGACCCGTTTTTGGTTTCTATGTTTTTAGTTAACTTAAAACGCCTTTGAATCACCTGGGCCAACACTTGGTAAGGCAAGTGGACTCCATCCATTGAGTTTCACTAGTTTACCTCTTGCGAGCCTTTGGGAGGTGGTTCAAAGGTAGGATTTTCTAGAATAGCCAACACTTGGTAAGCTTTTGGACTCTAAGAAGACATCCATTAGTTATCTCTTGCGAGCTTTTGAAGGATAATCCAAGGTTAAAGATCCCCTTGAATGGCAAATGCTAGGTGAGAGGCACGAGCCATTGCAAGGTGTATCAGTGAGAAGGATTTAGTGTTGAAACCATTAATGGTAAGCATCTGTACCACACCGGTTCGGGAAATAACTATATGTTAAATCCCCAACGCGAGGAAAAGAAACAAGTGACCGGAATCTCCTCTTTTGTAGATGGCACCTGATCTTAGTGACCTGAAATCCCAAGAAACATCTTTCTTTCTAATTACTTTCAATTACTTTATGTTTGGTTAGCTTGAAACCATTTCCATGCAAACTTTTGTTTTCTTTTAAAGCTAACCTTGGAAAGGAAAACCACCAATTCAACTTTTGAACTAATATCAATTGTGAAGTGAAAACCCATCCCAGTGAACGATCCTAGAGCCACTATGCTATGCTAGCTATGCTACCCTAATATATGGTGAAATAGGTTTATAAATTTTGTTGATAACTCCCGTCTGAGGATTGAATCAAAGGTACATCAGTTGATTGATTTGAATCAATCAAAACACCAATTGGGGACGAATCAGGTACTCACCGGGATTCTATCTTTCCCGGTACTAACCTGGATTCTACCCCTTTCTCGGTAGTCGCCCAGATTCTACGTTTCGTTGTACTCACCCGGATTCTACCTTTTTCCCGGTACTCGCTCGGATTCTACCTTTTTCAGTAATCACTTGGATTTTAACCCTTTCCCGGTACTCGCCCGGATATTATTATTTCCATGTAAACACCCTGATTCTCCCTTTCCCGATACTCGCCTTGATTCTACCTTCCTTGATACTCGCCCGGATTCTACCTTTTTAAGTACTCACCCGGATTCAACCCGTTTCATTGTACTCGTCCAGATTCTACCTTTGCCGGTACTCACCCGGATTCTCACCTTTCTCGGTACTCACCCGGGTCCTACCCATTTCCTGGAACTCACTGAGATTCTATTTTTCTCGGTACTCACCAGGATTTTACTCATTTCCTGGTACTTGTTCGGATTCTACTATTTACGGTACTCACCCGGATCCTACCTTTCCCAGTACTCTCCGGGATTCTACCTTTCCCCATATTCCCTGAGATTCTACCCTTTCCAAGTACTCGCTAGGATTCTACTTTTTTCGGTACTCTCCTGGATTCTACCTTTCCAAGTAATCACCCAGATTCTACCACTTTCACGGTACTCATCGGGATTCTATCTTCCCCTGTACTCACCCGAATTCTACTCCTATCCCTATACTCGACCGGATTCTACCTTTCCCGATTCTCGCTCGGATTCTACCTTTCCCGGTACTCCCCAGAATTCTACCTTTCCCGGTAATAACCCGAATTCTACCCCTTTTTTGGTACTCACCGGGATTCTATCTTTCCAGGTACTCACCCGAATTCTACCCCTTTCCCAGCACGCTCCGGAATTCTACGCCTTTCCCGGTACTCGCCTGGATTCTACCTTTCCCGGTACTCACCTGAATTCTACGTCTTTCCCAGTACTCGCCCAGATTCTACCTTTCCCGGTATTTCCCCGGATTCTATGTTTCTCGGTACTCCTCTAGATTCTACCTCTTACCTAGTACTCATTGGGATTCTATCTTTCCCAATACTCACCCGAATTCTACCCCTTTCCTGGTACTCCCCTAGATTCTACCCCTTTCTCGGGACTTGCCCGGATTCTACCTTTCCCGATACTCTCCCAAATTCTACCCCTTTCCCGGTACTTGGCCGAATTCTACTTGTCACAGAACTTTCCCAGATTCTACCCCTTTCTCGATACCCGCCCAAATTCTACCTGTCCCGATACTCCCCCGGATTCTACCCCTTTCTCGATACTCGCTCAGATTCTACCTTTCTCAATACGCACTCGGATTCTACCAGTTTCCTGGTACATACTCGGATTTTACCTTTCCCGGTACTCATCCGAATTCTACCCATTTCCTGGTACATACCCAGATTTTACCTTTCTCGGTACTCCCCCGGATTCTACCCCTTTCCAGTACTCGTTTGGATTCTACCTTTCCCGGTACTAACCTGAATTCTACGCCTTTCCCGGTACTTGTCTGGATTCTACCTTTCCCGATCTCGCTCGGATTCTACTTTTCCCAATACTCACCCAAATCCTACATTTCCTAGTAATCACCCGAATTCTACCCCTTTTTTGGTACTCGTAAGGATTCTATCTTTCCCGGTACACACTCGAATTCTACCCCTTTCCCGGCACTCTCCCGAATTCTACACCTTTCCTGGTACTCGCCTGGATTCTACCTTTCCCGGTACTCACTCGAATTCTACGCCTTTCCCTATACTCGCCCAGATTCTACTTCTTTCCCGATACTCGCCCGGATTCTACCTCTTTCCTGGTACTCGGCTGAATTCTACCTGTCCCGATACTTCCCTAGATTCTACCATTTTCCCGATACCCGCCCAAATTCTACCTGTCCCGATACTCCCCTAGATTCTACTCCTTTCTTGATACTCGCTCGAATTCTACCTTTCCCAATACTCACTCAAATTCTACCTTTGCCAGTACTTTTCGGATTCTACCTGTTTCCTAGTACATACCTAGATTTTACCAGTCCCGGTACTCATCCAGATTCTACCTTTGCCAGTACTCCCATGGATTCTATTCTTTTCTTGGTACTCGCTGGGATTCTATCTTTCCTGGTACTCACCCGGATTCTACCCCCTTCCCGGTACTCGTCCAAATTCTACCTTTCCCGGTACTCACCTCGATTTTAACCATTTCCTGGTACTCGCCCGGATATTATCCTTTCCCGGTACTCACCTGGATTTTCTCTTTCCCAATTCTCGCCTGGATTCTACATTTCCTGATACTCGCCTGGATTCTACCTTTTCCAGTACTCTTCCGGATTCTACCTTTTTCCTAGTACTCGTCTGGATTCTACCTTTCCCGGTACTCACCCAGATTCTCTCTTTTGCTGGTACTAACTCGGATTCTACCTTTCCCAGTGCTCCCCCGGATTCTACCTCTTTCTCGGCACCTACTGGAATTTTACTTTTCTCGGTATTCACCCAGATTCTACCTTTGTCGGTACTCCCCAAGATTCTACCCTTTTTTCAGTACTCGCTGGGATTCTCTCTTTCATGCTACTAACCTGAATTCTACCCCTTTCCTAGTACTCATTCAGATTCTACATTAACTAGTACTCACCCGGATTCTACCTTTCCTGTTACTCACCCTGATTCTCTTGTTTCCCTTTACTCACCCAGATTCTAAGCCTTTCCCGGTACTCACTCGGATTCTACTTTTCCCGGTACCCCCCCAAATTCTACCCCTTTCCTGGTACTCGCCCGAATTCTACCTATCCCAATACACACCCAGATTCTACCTTTGCCGATACTCCCCCAAATTCAACCCCTTTCCCGGTACTCGCTGGGATTCTCTCTTTCCCGGTACTCAACCAGATTCTAACCCTTCCAGTTTCTACCTTTCCTGGTACTCACCCGGATTCTATCATTCCTGGTACTCCCCCGGATACTACCTTTCCTGGTACTCCCCCGGATTCTACTTTTCTCGGTACTCACCTAGATTCTACCCCTTTTTCGGTACTCATCCAGATTCTACCTTTCCTAGTACACACTCAGATTCTAACCTTTTCCCGGTACTCGCCAGAATATTATCCTTTCCTAGTACTCACCCGGATTCTCTCTTTCCCGGTACTCACCTGGATTCTACCTCTCCTGATACTCGCCTAGATTCTACCTTTCCCGATACTCTCCCAGATTCTACCCATTTCCCAGTACTTGTTCGGATTCTACCTTTCCTAATAATCACCCAGATTCTCTCCTTTGCTGGTACTAACCCAGATTCTATGTCATTCTCGGAACTCGCCCAGATTCTAACTTTCCCGGTACTCCCCCGAATTCTACCCCTTTCCCGGCACTCTCCCAAATTCTATGCCTTTCCTGGTACTCGCCTGGATTCTACCTTTCCCGGTACTCACCTGGATTCTACGCCTTTCCCTGTACTCGCCCAAATTCTACCTTTCCCGGTATTCCCCCGGATTCCATGTCTCTCGGTATTCTCCCAGATTCTACCTCTTACCTATTACTGGTTAGGATTCTATCTTTCCCGATACTCACCCAGATTCTACCCCTTTCCCGGTACTCCCCTAGATTCTACTCTTTTCCCGGTACTCGCCCGAATTCTACCTTTCCCGATACTCCCCCGGATTCTACCTCTTTCCTAGTACTCGGCTAATTTCTACCTGTCTTGGTATTTCCCCAAATTCTACCCCTTTCCCGATACCTGCCTGAATTCTACCTGTCCCGATACTTGCCCAGATTCTACCCCTTTCCTGGTACCCGCCCGAATTCTACCTATCCCGGTACTCCGCTGGATTCTACCCCTTTCTCGGTACTCTCTCGGATTCTACCTTTCCCATTACTCACTTGGATTTTACCTTTCCCATTACTCTTCGGATTTCACCCTTTTCCCGGTACATACCCGGATTTTACCTTTCCCTGTACTCATCAGAATTCTACCTTTGCCAGTAGTTCCATGGATTCTATCATTTTCTCGGTACTCGCTGGGATTCTATCTTTCCTGGTACTCACTCGAATTCTACCCCCTTCTCGGTACGCGTCTGATTCTACATTTCCTAGTACTCACCCTGATTCTAACCCTTTCCCGGTACTCGCCCAGATATTATCCTTTCCTGGTACTCACTTGGATTTTCTCTTTCTCGATACTCGCCTGGATTCTACCTTTCCTAATACTCACCCGGATTCTACCTTTCCCAGTACTCTTCCGGATTCTACCCATTTTTTAGTACTCTTCTAGATTCTACCTTTCCCGGTACTCACCCGAATTCTCTCCTTTACCGGTATTAACCCGAATTCTACATCTTTCCTAGTACTCACCCGGATTCTACCTTTCCCGGTACTTGCCCGAATTCTACTTTTCTCGGTACTCGCCCGAATTCTACTTTTCCCGATACTCACCCAAATTCTACCTTTGTCGGTACTCCCCAAGATTATACCCCTTTTCCAGTACTTGCTGGGATTCTCTCTTTCCCGCTACTAACCCGAATTCTACCCCTTTCCTAGTACTTGTTCAGATTCTACCTTTCCTGGTACTCACCCAGATTCTACCCTTTTTCAGTTACACGTCCAGATTCTACTTATCCCGTTACTCACTCGGATTCTCTTGTTTCCCGTTCCTCACCCGGATTCTATGTCGTTCTCGGTACTCACTCGGATTCTACCTTTCCCGGTACCCCCCTAGATTCTACCCCTTTCCCGATACTCGCCTGAATTCTACCTATCTTGGTACACACCCAGATTCTACCTTTGCCGGTACTCCCTTAGATTCTACCCCTTTCCCGGTACTCGCTGGGATTCTCTCTTTCCCGGTACTCACCCAGATTCTAGCGCTTTCCCGATACTCGTCCAGATTCTACCTTTCCTGGTACTCACTCGGATTCTACCTTTCCTGGTACTCCCCCAAATGCTACCTTTCCCGGTACTCCCCCAGATACTACCTTTCTCGGTACTCCCCTGGATTCTACCTTTCTCGATACTCACCTAGATTCTACCATTTTTTCAGTACTCGTCCAGATTCTACCTTTCCTGTTACTCACTCAGATTCTAACCTTTTCCCGGTACTCGCCCGAATATTATCCTTTCTCGGTACTCACCCGGATTCTCTCTTTCCCAGTATTCGCCTGGATTCTACCTTTCCTGATACTCGCCTGGATTCTTCCTTTCTCAGTACTCCCCCGAATTCTACCTTTCTCGATACTCACCTAGATTCTACCCTTTTTTCAGTACTCGTCTAGATTTTGCCTTTCCTGTTACTCACTCAGATTCTAACCTTTTCCCGGTACTCGCCCGAATATTATTCTTTCCCGATACTCACCTGGATTCTCTCTTTCTCGGTATTCGCCTGGATTCTACCTTTCCCGGTACTGCCCCGAATTCTACCCATTTCCCAGTACTCGTCCGGATTCTACCTTTCCTGGTACTCACCCGAATTCTCTCCTTTTTTAGTACTAACCCGAATTCTATGCTATTCTCAGTACTCACCCGATTTCTAATTTTCCCGGTACTCCCCCGGATTCTACCCTTTTCCTGGTACTTGCCCGAATTCTACCTTTCCCGGTAGTCACCCAGATTCTACCCTAGCCGGTACTCCCCAAGATTCTACCCTTTTCCCAGTACTCGCTGGGATTCTCTCTTTCTCGCTACTAACCCGAATTCTACCCCCTTTCCTGGTACTCGTTTAGATTCTACCTTTCTTGGTACTCACTCGTATTCTACCCCTTTTCGGTTACACATCCGGATTCTACCTTTCCCGTTACTTACCCGAATTCTCTCATTTCCCGGTACTCACCCGGATTCTACGCCTTTCCCGATACTCACCCGAATTTTACTTTCCCAGTACCTGCCCGAATTCTACCCTTTTCTCGGTACTCACCTGGATTCTACCTTTGCTGGTACTCCCCTAGATTCTACCCCTTTCCCGGTACTCGCCGGGATTCTCTCTTTCCCGGTACTCACCAGGATTCTACCCCTTTCCCGGTACTCGTCCAGATTCTACCTTTCCTGGTACTCACCTAGATTCTACCGCATTGCTGGTACTCAACCGGATTCTACCTTTCCCGGTACTCCCCAGATATTACCTTTCTCGGTACTCCCCCGAATTCTACCTTTCCCATTAATCACTAGAATTCTACCCCTTTTTCGGTACTCGTCGGATTCTATCTTTCTCGGTACTCACCCAGATTCTAAGCCTTTCCTAGTACTCGCCAGGATATTATCCTTTCCCGATACTCACTCGGATTCTCTCTTTCTCGGTACTCGCCTAGATTCTACTTTTCCTTATACTCGCCTGGATTCTACCTTTCTTGATACTCGCCTGGATTCTACCTTTCCTAATACTCGCCTGGATTCTACCTTTCCCTGTACTCTCCCAGATTCTACTCCTTTCCCAGTACTCGTTTGGATTCTACCTTTCCCGGTACTCACCTGGATTCTCTCATTTTCTGGTACTAACCCGGATTCTATGCTATTCCCGGTACTCCCCCTAATTCTACCCCTTCCCTAGTACTTGCTAGAATTCTACCTTTCCCGGTAGTCACCCAGATTCTACCTTTGCCGGTACTCCCCAAGATTCTACCCCTTTCCCAGTACTCGCTGGGATTCTCTCTTTCCTACTACTAACCCGAATTCTACCCTTTTCCTGGTACTCGTTTAGATTCTAACTTTCCTGGTACTCACTCGGATTCTACCCCTTTTCGGTTACATATTCGGATTCTACCTTTCCCGTTACCCACCCAGATTCTCTCATTTCCTGGTACTCACCTGGATTCTACGCCTTTCCCAGTACTCACCCGAATTTTACCTTTCCCGGTACTCGACAGAATTCTACCTTTCCCGGTACTCACCTAGATTCTACCTTTGCCAGTACTCCCCTAAATTCTACCCCTTTCCCGGTACTTGTTGGGATTCTCTCTTTCCCGGTACTCACTCGGATTCTATCCCTTTCCCGGTACTCGTCCAGATTCTACCTTTCCTGGTACTCACCCAGATTCTACCGCTTTCCTGGTACTCACCCGAATTCTACCTTTCCCGATACTCCCCCAGATATTACTTTTCCCGGTACTCCCCCGAATTCTACCTTTCCCATTAATCACCCAAATTTGACCCCTTTTCCAGTACTCACCAAGATTCTATCTTTCCCGATAGTCACCCAGATTCTAAACCTTTCCTGGTACTCGCCCGGATATTATGCTTTCCTAGTACTCACCTGGATTCTCTCTTTCTTGGTCTTCGCCTTGATTCTACCTTTCCTGATACTCACTTGGATTCTACTTTTCCTGATACTCGCCTGGATTCAACCTTTCCCGGCACTCTCCCAGATTCTACCTCTTTCCCAGTACTCGTTTGTATTCTACCTTTCCCGATACTCACCCAAATTCTCTCATTTGCCGGTACTAACCTGGATTCTATGTCTTTCCCGGTACTCGCCCGGATTCTAACTTTCCCGGTACCCCCCAATTTTCTACCCTTTTCCCAGTACTTGCCCGAATTCTACCTTTCCCAGTACTCACCCAGATTCTACTTTTGTCGCTACTCCCCAAGATTCTACCCTTTTCCCAATACTCGTTGGGATTCTCTCTTTCCCGGCAGTAACCCGAATTCTACCCCTTTCCTAGTACTTGTTAAGATTCTACCTTTCTTGGTACTCACCCGGATTCTACTCCTTTTCAGTTACATAGCCAGATTCTAACTTTCCCGTTACTCACTCGAATTCTCTCGTTTCTAGATACTCACCCGGATTCTACGCCTTTCCCAGTACTCACCTGAATTCTACCTTTCTTGGTAACCCCCCGGATTCTACCCTTTTCCCAGTATCGACTGAAATCCCGGTACTCACCTGGATTCTACCCCTTTTTTGGTACTCGTTAGGATTCTCTCTATCCCACTACTCACCCAGATTCTACCCTTTTCCTGGCACTCGTCCATATTCTACCTTTCTTAGTACTCACCCGGATTCTACTGTTTTCTTGGTACTCACCTGGATTCTACTTTTCCCGGTGCACCCCCGGATACAACATTTTCGGGTACTCCCCCGAATTCTACCTTTCCCTATAATCACTCGAAGTCTACCTATTTTCAGGTACTTGCCGGGATTCTCTCTTTCCCGGTACTCACCCGGATTGTACCCCTTTCCTGGCACACTCCCGAATTCTACGCCTTTCCCGGTACTCGCCTGGATTCTACATTTCCTGATACTCACCCGAATTCTACGCCTTTCTCGGTACTCGCCCAGATTCTACCTTTCCCTGTATTCCCCCGAATTCTACGTTTCTCGATACTCCCTCGGATTCTACCCCTTACCTAGTACTCATTGGGATTCTATCTTTTCCGATACTCACTCGAATTCTACCCTTTGCCCGGTATTGCCCTAGATTCTACCCCTTTCCTGGTACTCACCAGGATTCTACCTCTCCCGATACTCCCCTAGATTCTACCCCTTTCCCAGTACTCGGCCGAATTCTACCTGTCCCGGTACTTCCCTAGATTCTACCCCTTTTCCTGTACCCACCTGAATTCTACCTGTCTCGGTACTCCCCTAGATTCTACCCCTTTCTCGGTACTCGCTTGGATTCTACCCCTTTCTCGGTACTCGCTTGGATTCTACCTTTCCCAAAACTCCCCAGATTCTACCATTTTCCCGATACATACTTGGATTTTACCTTTCCTAGTACTCATCTGGATTCTACCTTTGCAATAACTCCTATGGATTCTATCACTTTCTCAGTACTCGCTGGGATTCTATATTTCCAAGTACTCACCCGGATTCTACCCTCTTCTCGGTACTCGTCCAAATTCTACCATTCCCGATACTCACCCGGGTTTTAACCCTTTCTCAGTACTCGCCCAGATATTATCCTTTCCTAGCACTCACCCGGATTCTCTATTTCCCGGTACTTGCCTAGATTCTACCTTTCCTGATACTCGCTTGAATTCTACCTTTCCCTATACTCTCCCGAATTCTACCCCTTTCCCAGTACTAACCCAGATTCTACGCCTTTCCTGGTACTTGCCCGAATTCTACCTTTCCCATTACTCTCCCGGATTCTACCATTTTCCTGGTACTTGCCCGAATTCTATCTTTCCCGGTACTCACCCAGATTCTACCTTTGCCGGTACTCCCCAAGATTCTACCCCTTTCCCAATACTCACTGGGATTCTCTCTTTCCCGATACTAACCCAAATTCTACCCGTTTTCTGGTACTCGTTTAGATTCAACCTTTCCTAGTACTCACTCGGATTCTACCCCTTTTCGGTTACTTATCTGGATTCTACCTTTCCCCTTACTCAACCGAATTCTCTCGTTTCTCGGTACTCACTCGAATTCTACGCCTTTCCCGGTACACACCCTAATTCTACCTTTCCCGGTACCCCTAGATTCTACCATTTTTTCTGAACTCGACTGAATTCTACCTTTCCCAGTAGTCACCCGGATTCTACCTTTGCCAATACTCTCCTAGATTCTACTCCTTTCCCGGTACTCGTCCAGATTCTACCTTTCCTGGTACTCACCCGAATTCTACCTTTCCCAGTACTCACCCGGATACTACATTTCCTGGTACTCCTCTGGATTCTACCTTTCTCGGTACTCACCCGGATTCTACCCTTTTTTCAGTACTCACGGGAGTCTACCTTTCCCGATACTCACCCGGATTCTACCCCTTACCCAATACTCGCCAGGATTCTAGCTTTCCCAGTACTCACCCGTATTCTATGCCTTTTCTGGTACTCGCCTGGATTCTACCTTTCCCGGTACTCACCCGGATTCTACGCCTTTCTCGGTACTCGCCCGGATTCTACTTTTCTAGGTATTCCCCCGGATTCTACCTTTCTCGATACTCCCTCGGATTCTACCCCTTTCCCAGTACTCGCCGGGATTCTATCTTTCCCGGTACCCACTCGAATTCTACCTCTTTCCCAATACTCCCCTAGATTCTACCCTTTTCCCGGTACTCCCCCGAATTCTACCCCTTTCTCGGTACTTACCCGGAATCTACGTTTCCCGGTACTCACCCGAATTTTATGCCTTTCCCGGTACTTGCCTAAATTCTACCTTTCCCAGTACTGCCCCAGATTCTACCCCTTTCCCAATACTTACCTGGATTCTACCTTTCCCGATACTCCCCCGGATTCTACCTTTCTCAGTACTCCCCCAAATTCTATCCCTTTCCCAGTACTCGTCGGGATTCTATCTTTCCCAGTACTCTCCCGGATTCTAAACTTTCCCTGTACTCATCCAGATTCAAACTTTCCTAGTACTCCCCCTGATTCTACCCCTTTCTAGGTACTTGCCCGGATTCTACCTTTTCTGGTACTCACCCGAATTCTACCCCTTTTCGGTACTCGCCCGAATTCCACCTTTCTCGGTACTAACTTGGATTCTACCCTTTTCCTAGTACTCCCCCGAATTCTACCTTTTTTCGGGTATACATCTGAATTCTACCTTTCTCGATACTCACCCAGATTCTCTCCTTTCCCGGTACTCACCCCGATTCTACCCCTTTTCTCGGTACTCACCCTGATTCTCTCATTTCCTGGTACTCACCCGAATTCTACGCCTTTGCCAGTACTCGCTCGAATTCTACTTTTCCCGGTACCCCCCGGATTCCACCTCTTTCCCGGTACTCACCCGGATTCTACCCCTTTCCTGGTACTCGCCTAGATTCTATGCCTTTCTTGATACTCGCCCGGATTGTACCTTTCCCATATTCTACCCTTTTCATTATACTCACCCGAATTCTACCCCTTTTCGGTGCTCACCCGGATTCCACCTTTCTCGGTACTGACCTGGATTCTACAATTTTCCTAGTACACGTCTGGATTCTACCTTTCCCGTTACTCACTCGGATTCTCTCCTTTCTCGGTACTCACCCGAATTCTACCCTTTTCTCGGTACTCGACCGGATTCTACCTTTCCCGATACCCCCCGGATTCTACAACTTTCCCGGTACTCGCCCGAATTCTACCTTTCCCAACACTCCCCTAGATTCTATCCCTTTCTAGGTACTGGCTAGGATTCTCTCTTTCCTGGTACTCACCCGAATTCTACCCCTTTCTCGGTACTCGCCCGAATTCTACCTTTCCTAGCACTCCTCTAGATTCTACCCCTTTCCAAGTACTCGCTAGGATTCTCTTTTTCCCAATACTCACCCAAATTCTACCCCTTTTCTAGTACTCGCTTGGATTCTATGCCTTTCCGGGTACTCGCCCAAATTGTACCTTTCCCGATACCCCTTTTGATTCTACCCCTTTCCCGGTACTCGTCCGGAATATACCTTTCCCGGTACTCACCCGAAATCTACATTTCCCGGTACTCACCTGAATTCTAGCTTTCCCGGTACTCACCTGGATTCTACCCCTTTCTCGGTACTCACCCAGATTCTACTCATTTCCCGATACTCGTCCGAATTCTACCTTTCTTGGTACTCACCCAGAATTTACGTTTCCCGGTACTCACCCGGATTTTAGCTTTCTCAGTACTCATCTAGATTCTACCCTTTTCCCGGTACTCATCCAAATTCTACCTTTTCTGGTACTCACCCGAATTGTACCCCTTTCCCGGTATTCACCCGGATTCTACCTTTCCCTATACTCAACCGGATTCTACCTCTTTCCTAATACTCATCCAGATTCTACCTTTCTTGGTACTCACCCGGACTTTACCCCTTTCCCGGTACTCACCTGAATTCTACCTTTCCCGGTACTTACTCGGATTCTACCTTTCTAGGTACCCCTCCAGATTCTACCCCTTTCCCGGTACTCACCCGGATTCTACCTTTCTCGATACTTACCTGGATTTTATCTTTGCCGATACCCACCCGGATTCTACCCCTTTCCTGAAACGCGCCCAAATTCTACCTTTTCTGGTACTCCCCAAGATTCTACCCATTTCCCGGTACTCGCCCGGATTCAATCCCTTTCCCAATACTGGCCTGGATTCTACCTTTCCCTGGCACTCACTCGGAGTCTTCCTTTCGATGTACTCGCCCGAATTCTACTTTTCTTAATACTTACTCATATTATTCCTTTCCCGGTACTACTCCGGATTCTACCTTTCTTGGTACTCACCCGGATTTTCTCTTTGTCGATACCCACTCGAATTCTACCCCTTTTCTGGTACTCACTCGGATTCTACCTTTCTTAGTACTTCCCCGAATTCTACTATTTTCCTGGTACTTTCCTGGATTCTCCCTTTCCCGGTACTCACCCGAATTCTACCTTTCCCGGTACTCACCGAGATTCTACCGCTTTGCAGGTACTTGCCTGGATTCTATCTTTTCCAATACTCACTAGGATATTACCATTTTCCTAGAATCTCCTGGATTCTACCTTTCCCAGTAGTCACTCGGATTTTACTCATTTCCTGGTACTCACTTGAATTCTACCTATCCCAATTACTCACCCAGATTCTACTCCTTTCCCGGTACTCACCTGGATTCTTCTTCTTTCCTGGTACTCGCCCGTATTCTACCTTTCCCGATATTCACCCGAATTCTACCTTTCCTGGTATTCTCCTGAATTCTACCTTTGTTGGTACTCACCCGGATTCTCCTTTCCTTTTACTTATAGGGATTCTACCCCTTTCCAAGTACTCGCCCGGATTCTACCTTTTCCAGTACTCACCCAAATACTACCTTTTTCCTGAAATCTCCCAGATTCTATCTTTTCGATACTCACTCGGATTCTACCCCTCTCCCGAAATGCACCCGAATTCTACCTTTCCCGGTACTCACTCGGATTCTACCTTTCGCGGTACTCCCCCGAATTCTACCCCTTTTCCAGTACTCGCCCTAATTCTACCTTTCCTGGTACTCACCGGGATTTTGCCCCTTTTCAATTACTCGCCCAGATTCTATCTTTTTCGGTTCTCACCTAAATACTACCCTTTTCTCGGAATCTCCCAAATTCTACCTTTCCCGGTACTCACTTGGATTCTATCCCTTTCTTGGAACACACCCGAATTATAGTTTTCCCAGTACTCACCCGAATTCTACCCTTTTCTCAATACTCGCCGGGATTCTACCTTTCCAAGTATTGACTCGGATTCTACCTTTTTGGGTACTCACTCGGATTCTACCTTTCCCCGTACTCACTCGGATTCTACCTTTCCCAGTACTCACCCGAATTCTACCTTTCCCGTACTCACCCGAATTCTACCCCTTTCCCAGTACTCGCCGGGATTCCACCTTCCCTGGTACTCCCCCGAATTCTACCCTTTTTCCCGGTACTCACCCGGATTCTACCTTTGCTGGTACCTACTAAGATTCTACTCCTTTCCCGATACTCGTCGAGATTCTAGCTTTCTCATAACTCGCCAGCATTCTAGCTTTCCCGGAACTCACCTAGATTCTACCCCTTTCCCAGTACTCACCCGGATTCTACCCCTTTCCTTGTACTAGTCAAGATTATAGTTTTCTCGGTACTCACTCAGATTCTACTTCTTTCCTAGTACTCTTCCGGATTCTACCTTTTCCGGTACTCACCCAGATTCTACCCCTTTCCCCGTACTCGCCCTTATTCTACCTTTCCCGATACTCACCTAGATTCTACCTTTGCCGGTACTAACCTGGATTCTAGCTTTCTCGGTAATCACCTGGATTCTGCCCCTTTCGTGGCACTCTCCGGGATTCTATCTTTCTTGGTACTCACTCCGATACTACCCATTTCCTAGTACTCGCTAGGATTCTACCTTTCCCAGTACTCACTCGTATTCTACCTTTCGCGGTACTCCCCCGAATTCCACCCCTTTCCCGGTACTCCCCTGGATTCTACCTTTGCTGGTACTCACCCGAATTCTACCTTTCCTAGTACCCATTGGGATTCTACACCTTTCCAGGTACTCGCTCGGATTCTATCTTTTTCGGTACTCACCCGGATACTACCCTTTACCCGGAATCTCCCAGATTCTACCTTTCTCGGTACTCACCAGAATTCTACCCCTTTCCTGATACTCGTCGGGATTCTACCTTTCCCAGTACTAACTCAGAATCTACCATTTCGGTTACTTAGTCAAATTCTACCTTTTCCCGTACTTAGTCAGATTCTACCTTTCTCGGTACTCACCCGAATTCTACACCTTTCTTGGTACTCATCGGGATTCTACTTTTCCCGGTACACCCCTGAATTCTACCCCTTTCCCGGTACTTGTCGGGATTCTAGCTTTCCCGGTACTAACTGGAATTCTAGCTTTCCTTGTACTTACCCGGTTTCAACCCCTTTCCTAGTACTCACCCGGATTCTACCCCTTTCCCGTTACTAGTCAGGATTCTAGCTTTCTCGGTACTCACCCGAATTCTACCCCTTTCCTGTACTCACTCGGATTCTACCCCTTTTTCGGTACTCACCCAAATTCTATCTTTGCTGGTACTTACCCGGATTCTACCCTTTTCTCGATACTCGCTGGGATTCTACCTTTCCCAGTACTCACTCGGTTTCTACCTTTCCCGGTACTCACTCGGATTTTACCTTTCCCGGTACTCACTCGAATTCTACCTTTCTCGGTACTTACCCAAATTCTACCTTTCCCGGTACTTACTCGGATTCTACCCCTTTTCCAGTACTCTCCGGGATTCTACCTTTGCCGGTACTCCCCCGGATTCTACCCATTTCTCGGTTCTCACCCGGATTCTACCTTTGTTGGTACTCAGCCATATTCTACCCCTTTCCCGATACTCGTCAAGATTCTAGCTTTCCCGGTACTCGCCGAACTTCTAGCTTTTCGGGTACTCACCTGGATTCTACCCCTTTCCGGGTACTCACCTAGATTCTACCCCTTTCCGGGTACTCACCCAGATTCTACCCCTTTTCCGGTACTCGTCGAGATTCTAGTTTTCTCTGTATTCACTCAGATTCTACCTATTTCCTAGTACTCGCCCGGATTCTACCTTTCCTAGTACTGACCCGGATTCTACCTTTCCCTGTATTCACTGAGATTCTACCCCTTTGCCGGTACTCGCCCGGATTCTATCTTTTTCGGTACTAACCTGGATACTACCCTTTGCTCGAAATCTCCTGGATTCTTCTTTTCTAAATACTCACTCGGATTCTACCCCTTTCCCGGTACTCACTCGATTTCTACCTTTCCCGGTACTCACCCGGATTTTACCATTTTCTCGGTTCTCGCTGCGATTCTACCATTCCCAGTACTGACTCGAATTCTACCTCTCTCGGTACTCACTCGGATTCGACCTTTCCCGATACTCACTCAGATTCTACCTTTCCCATTACTCACCCGAATTCTACCTTTCTCGGTACTCACCCGGATTCTACCCTTTGCCCAGTACTCGTCGGGATTCTACCTTTCCCGGTAGTCCCTCGGGTTCTACCCCTTTCCCGGTACTCACCCGAATTTTACCTTTGCTAGTACTCACTCGGATTCTACCCCTTTGCAAGTACTCGTTCGGATTCTAACTTTTTCGATACTCGCCAAAATTCTAGCTTTCCCGGTACTCACCTAGATTCTACTCCTTTCCTGGTACTCACCAGGATTCTACTTTTTCCGTACTCACCCGGATTCTACCTTTTTCCTGGTACTCGCCCGGATTCTACCTTTCCTGGTACTCGCCCGGATTCTACCTTTCCTGGTACTCACCCCGATTCTACCCCTTTCCCGGTACTCGTCGGCATTCTACCTTTCCTAATACTCACTCAAATTCTACCTTTCTCGGTACTTCCCCGGATTGTACCCCTTTCTCAGTACTTGCCCGTATTCTATCTTTCCTGGTACTCACCCGGATTCTACTTTTTCGAGTACTCATCGGGATTCTACTCCTTTCCAGGTACTCACCCGGATTCTACCTTTTTCGGTACTCACCCAAATACTACCTTTTTCCTAAAATCTCCCAGATTCTATCTTTTCGGTACTCACTCGGATTCTACCTTTCGCGGTACTCCCTCGAATTCTACCCCTTTTCCAGTACTCGCCCTAATTCTACCTTTCCTGGTACTCACTCAAATTCTACCTTTCCTGGTACTCACCAGGATTTTGCCCCTTTTCAATTACTCGCTCGGATTCTATCTTTTTCGGTTCTCACCTAAATACTACCCTTTTCTCAGAATCTCCCAAATTCTACCATTCCCGGTACTCACTCGGATTCTACCCCTTTCCCGGTACTCACCTGAATTCTATCTTTGCCGGTACTTACTCGGATTCTACCCTTTTCCCGGTACTCGCCGGGATTTTACCTTTCCCAGTACTCACTCGGTTTCTACCTTTCCCGGTACTCACTCGGATTCTACCTTTCTCGGTACTCAGCCAAATTCTACATTTCCCGGTACTTACCCGAATTCTACCCTTTTCTCGGTACTCGCCGGGATTCTACCTCTGCCAGTACTCCCTCGGATTCTACTCCTTTCCCGAGACTCACCCGAATTCTACCTTTGTTGGTACTCACCCGTATTCTACCCCTTTCCCGGTACTCGTCGGGATTCTAGCCTTCCCGGTACTCATCGAACTTCTAGCTTTCCCGGTACTCACCTAGACTCTACCTTTTTCCCTGTACTCGTTGGGATTCTAGCTTTCTCGATACTCACTCGAATTCTACCCCTTTCCCAGTACTCAGCCAGATTCTACTTTTCTCGGTACTCTCCCCAATTCTACCCCTTTCCCGGTACTCGTTGGGATTCTACCTTTCCCAGCACTCACTTAGATTCCACCTTTCTCAGTACTTCCCCTGATTCTACCCCTTTCCCGGTACTCATATGGATTCTACCTTTCTTGGTACTCGCCCTACAAACTTTGTTAGAGAGGGTACGAACTTTGTTAAAGAGGGTACGAACTTTGTGAGAGGGGGTACAAATTTTGTTAGAGAGGGTATGAACTTTGTTTGAAAGGATACGAACTTTGTTAGAGAGGGTATGAACTTTGTTAGAGAGGGTACGAACTTTGTTAAAGAGGGTATGAACTTTGTTAGAGAGGGGCCGAACTTTTTTAAAGAGGGTACGAACTTTGTTTGAAAGGGTACGAACTTTGTTTGAAAGGGTACGAACTTTATTAGAGTGGGTACGAGCATTGTTTGAAAGAGTACGAACCTTGTTAGACAGGGAACAAACTTTGTCAGAGAGGGTACGAACTTTGTTTGAAAGGGTACAAACTTTATTAGAGTGGGTACGAGCTTTGTTTGAAAGGGTACGAACTTGGTTAGAGAAGCTACGAACTTTGTGAGAGAGGCTACAAATTTTGTTAGAGAGGGTACGAACTTTGTTAAAGAGGGTACGAACGTTGTGAGAGGGGGTACAAACTTTGTTAGAGAGGGTATGAACTTTGTTTGAAAGGATACGAGCTTTGTTAGAGAGTGTATGAACTTTTTTAGAGAGGGTATGAACTTTGTGAGAGAGGCTACGAACTTTTTTAGAGAGGGTACAAACTTTGTTCGAGAGGGTACAAACTTTGCTAGAGAGGGTACGAAAATTGTGAGAGGGGTACGAACTTTGTTAGAGAGGGTACGAACTTTGTGAGAGAGGGTACAAACTTTGTTCGAGAGGTTACGAGCTTTGTTTGAAAGGGTACGAACCTTGTTAGACAGGGAACAAACTTTGTCAGAGAGGGTACGAACTTTGTTAAAGAGGGTACGAACTTTGTTTGAAAGGGTACAAACTTTATTAGAGTGGGTACGAGCTTTGTTTGAAAGGGTACGAACTTGGTTAGAGAAGCTACGAACTTTGTGAGAGAGGCTACAAACTTTGTTAGAGAGGGTACGAACTTTGTTAAAGAGGATACGAACTTTGTGAGAGGGGGTACAAACTTTGTTAGAGAGGGTATGAACTTTGTTTGAAAGGATACGAACTTTGTTAGAGAGGGTATGAACTTTGTTAGAGAGGGTACGAACTTTGTTAAAGAGGGTATGGACTTTGTTAGAGAGGGGCCGAACTTTTTTAAAGAGGGTACGAACTTTGTTTGAAAGGGTACGAACTTTATTAGAGTGGGTACGAGCTTACGAACTTTGTTTGTAAGCGGTACAAACTTTTTTTGATGGTGGTGAAGAGCTTTGTTTGAAAGGGATACGAACTTGGTTTAGAGAAGGTACGATACTTTGTGAGAGTAGGTACAACTTTGTTGGGAGCGTACATACTTTGTTTAAAAGAGGAATACGAACTTGTCGAGTGGGGGGTACAAACTTTTGTTAGTGAGGGTTTGATATCTTTTGTTTGAAAGGTTACGATCTTGGTTTGAGATAGGGTATGAACTTTTTTTTAGAGAGGGTGAGTACTTTGTGAGAGAGGCTTCGAACTGTTTTTAGGAGGGGTACAAACTTTGTTAGAGGAGGTACAAACTTCTATTGCTAGGAGAGGGTACGAAACAATTGTGAGAGGGGTATGAACTTGTGTTTGAGAGAGGGTACTAAACTTTGTTCGACGAGGGTACGATGAGCTTTTGTTGTGTTTTTTTTCCGTTTTGTTTTAAAAGGGTAGAACCTTGTTAGACAGGGAACAAACTTTGTAAGCGTAGAGGGTACGAACTTTTGTTTTGAAAGGGTACAAACTTTATTAGAGTGGGTCGGAGCTTTGTGTGAGAGGGTTCGAATTGGTTTGTGTACGCTACGAAAACTTTGTGAGAGAGGCTACAAATTTTGTTACGTGTGGGTACGAACTTTGTTTATACGGAGGTATGGACTTTGTTAGAAGTGGGGCCGAGCTTTGTGAAACTGAGGTACGAACTTTGTTTGAAAGGGTATGAACTTTATTAGAGTGGGTACGAGCTGGGTTTGAAAGGGTACGAACCTTTTTAGACAGGGAACAAACTTTGTCGATGGGTACGAACTTTGTTTAAAGAGGGTACAAACTTTGTTTGAAAGGTACAAACGTTATTAGATCGTGGGTAAGAGCTTTGGTTTGAAAAGGTTACGTCCGTGGTTAGCTGAAGCTTCACGATCTTTATTGTGAGATGGATACCAAACTTTGTTTAGTGAGGGTACGAATACTTTGTTTTAAAGAGGATACGAACTTTGTGTTTAGGGGGTAAAACTTTGTTAGAGAGGGTATGAACTTTGTTTGAAAGGATACGGTACTTTGTTAGACGAGGGTATGAAACTTTGTTAGAGAGGGTAGAACTGGGTTTAAAGAGGGTATGGACTTTGTTAGAGAGGGTACGAAATTTTGTTAAAGAGGGTACGAACTTTGTTTGAAAGGGTACGTAACTTTTTTATAGAGTGGGTACGAGCTTTGTTTTGAATAGGGTTCGAACGTTTGTTAGAGAAGATAGTCTAGACTTTGTGAGAGAGGCTACTAACTTGGTTAAAGAGGGTATGAACTTTTGTGAGAGGGGGGTACAAACTTTGTTAGAGAGGGTATAAACTTTGTTAAAGAGGGCTAAGAACTTTGTGAGAGGGGGGACTAACTTTGTTAGAGAGGGTATGAACTTTGTTGGAAAGGTTACGAATTTGTTAGTACACGATGGAGTTTGATCTTTGGTAGAGTGGGTACGTTTACTTGTTAAGAGGGTATGAATTGGTTTGAGAGGGGCCGCTACTCTTGGTTAATCAGAGGGTTCGAACTTTGGTTTGAAAGGTGTACGGAACTTATTAGAGTGGGTACGAGCTTTGTTTGTATTGAGACAAAGGTACGAACTTTGTTAGAGAAGCTCCGAACTTTGTGAGATACCACGAGGCTACAAACTTTGTTAGAGAGGGTACGGAATTTTGTTTCAAGAGGGTATGAATTTGTTAGAGTGGGGCCGAACTTTTGTGAAAGAGGTTAAACTTTGTTTTGATAAGGGTATGAACTTTATTAGAGTGGGTTCAAGCTTTGTATTGAAAAGGGTTCGAACCTTGTTAGACAGGGGACAAACTTTGTCAGTGAGGGTACGAACTTTGTTTTGAAAGAGGGTACGGAACTTTTGTTGAAAGAAAGGGTACTAACTTTATTAGGTGGGTAACGAGGGCTTTGTGTGAAAGGGTTCGTAACTTGGTTTAGAGAAGCTTACGAACTTTGTGGAGAGGCTACAAACTTTGTTAGAAGAGGCGTACGAACTTTGTTTTTAAAGAGGCGTTCGAATTTGTGAGAGGGGGTACCAAATTTTGTTAGAGAGGGTTATGATCTTTGTTTGAAAGATACGACTTTTGTTTAGAGAGGGTTATGAACTTTGTTAGAGAGGGTACGAACTTTGTTAAACGAGGTATGAACTTTGTTAGAGAGGGGCCGAACTTTTTTAAAGAGGGTACGACTTTGTTTGAAAAGGTACGAACTTTATTTAGAGGTGGGTACTGAGGCTTTTGTTTGAAAGAGTTCGTACTTGTTAGATAGGGAACAAACTTTGCCCACACAATTCTCAGAGAGGGTACGAACTTTATTTGAAAGGGTACAATCTTTTTTAGAAGTGGGATACGAGCTTTGTTTGAAAGGGTTACGAACTTGGTTAGAGAAGCTACGAACTTGTGAGAGAGGCTACATATTTTGTTAGGAAGGGTACGAAACTTTGTTTTTTAAGAGGGTACGAACGTTGTGAGAGGGGGTAACTATACTTTGTTTGAGAGGGTATGAACTTTGTTTGAAAAGGCTACGAACTTTGTTAGAACTGAGGGGTATGAACTTTGTTAGAGAGGGTAAGAACTTTGTTAAGAGGGATGAACTTTGTTAAGAGAGGGGCCGAAACTTTGTTAAAAAATACGTGGGTACGAACTTTGTTTGAAAGGGTAAGAACTTTATTAGTAGTTGGGTACGAGTTTGTTTGAAAGGAATACGAACGTTGTTAGAGAAGCTTCGAAACTTTGTTATGAGAGGCCTATCAAATTTGTTAGAGAGGGTACGATTTTGTTAAAAGAGGGTACGGAACTTTGTAGGAGGGGGTACTAAAATTTGTTTTAGAGAGGGTTTGGACCTTTGTTTTGAAGGGATACGTACTTTGTGTTGAGAGGGTTTGAACTTTTTTTTAGACGAGGTATGAACTTTGTAAAAGACGGCTACGAACGTTTTTTTTTGTGAGGGTACAAACTTTGCAGCCCCCCTAGAGAGGGTACAAACTTTGTGGAGAGGGTACTGAACATTGTGAGAGGGAGTACGAAACTTTGTTTAGTAGAGAGGGTACGAACTTTGTTTGAGGTCGAGGGTACAAACTTTGTTCGTGAGGGTTCGAGCTTTGTTTGATAAGGGTACGAACCTGTTGATGACAGGGAACTAACTTGTCAGAGTGGGTACGAATTGTTTAAAGTGGGTTCGAACTTTGTTTGAAAATGGTACAAATCTTTATTAGAGTGGGTACGAGCTTTGTTTGAATGGTGTCGAACTTGGTTTAGATTGAAGCTAAGACTTTGTGAGAGAGGCTTTCTAACTTTGGTAGAGAGGGTACGAAAACTATTGTTTAATAGTGGGTACGAACTTGTGAGTCGGGGGTTACAAATTTTCGTTAGAGAGGGTAATGAACTTTGTTTGTAATGGATTCGAACTTTGTTCCGAAGAGGGGTATGAAACTTTGTATAGAGAGGGGACGAACTTGTTAAAGAGGGTATGGACTGTGTATTAGAAGGGGTACGAACTTTTTTAAAGAGGTACGAAACTTTGTTTTGTATGGGTACGAAACTTTATTTGAGTGGGTACGAGCTTTGTTTGAAATGGGGTACGAACTTTGTTTCAGAGAAGCTACGAACTTTGTTGAGTGAGGCTACAAACTTTGTTAACAGTGGGTTCGGACTTTGTGTGAGGGGGTAACAAACTTTCGTTAGAGAGGGTATAAATCTTTGTTTAATGAGGAGTACGGAACTTTGTGGAGAGGGGCGTACAAACTTTGTTAGAGAGGGTATGCAACTTTGATTTGAATGGATACGAAAACATTTGTTTATTAGATCGAGGGTATGAACTTTGTTAGAGTGGGTAGAACTTTGTTTAAAAGGGGTGGTAAACTTTGTTAGAGAGGGCCGAACTTTGTTAAATGAGGGTACGAATTTGTTTGATAGGGTACGTACTTTATTAGAGTGGGTACGTGCTTTGTTTGAAAGTGTACGAAACTTTTTAGAGAAGCTACGAAACTTTGTGTGAGAGGCTACAAACTTTGTTAGAGAGGGTTCGGAATTTTCGTTTATAAAGAGGGTTTATTGAACTTTGTTAGAGAGGGGACCGAAATCTTTGTGAAAGTGGGTTCGAACTTTGTATTGACAAGGGTATGAACTTTATTAGAGTGGGTTACAAGCTTTTGTTTGAAAGGGTACGTACCTTGGTAGACAGGGATACAACTTTGGCAGAGAGGGTACGAACTTTGTGTTAAGAGGGTACGAACTTTGTGTTGTATGGGTACTTACTTTCTTTGAGTGGGCTACGAGTTTGTTTGAAAGGGTACGGAACTTGGTTAGAGAAGCTACGAACTTTGTTGAGAGGAGGCTTACAAACTTTGTTAGACGAGGGTACGAACTTTGTTTAAAGTGGGTACGAACTTTGTTAGTTTGGTGAGACGGGGGTCATTAATTTTGTTAGAAGAGGGGATGAACTTTGTTTTGTAAGGATACGAATTTTGTTTAGACGAGGGTTTTGAACTTTGTTTAGAGTGGGATACAGAACTTTGTTTAGAGAGGGTATGAACTTTGTTAGAGAGGGGCCGACGAACTTTTTTAATTGAAAGAGGGTTTCAGAACTTTGTTTGAAAAGGTACGATCTTAATTAGAGTGGAGTACGATGCTTATGTTTTGAAAGAGTTACGAACTTGTTAGATAGGGGAACAAAACTTTGTCAGAGAGGGTACGAAGCTTTAATTTGGAAAAAGGGTACAATTTTATAGAGTGGGTACGAGCTTTGTTTTCTGAAAAGGGTGGCGAACTTGGTTAGAAGAAGCTACGAACTTTGTGAGAGAGGCTACTCAAATTTGTTTGAGAGGGAGAACCTTTGTTTAATGAGAGGTACGGTTGTTGTGAGACTGACTTGTGGGGGTACAAACTTTGTTTGAGTGGGTATGAAACTTTGATCTTTGAAAGGATACGAACTTTGTTAGGAGGGTCTGAACTTTGTTTGAAGAGGGGTAAGAACTTTGTTAAAGAGGGTATGAACTTTGTTTAGAGAGGGGCCCGATACTTTGTTTTTAAAAGAGGTACGTACTTGGTTTGACAAGGGTACGTAAACTTTAGTAGAGTGGTACGGTGTTTGTTTGGAAAGACTACGAACTGTGTCTTAGAAGAAGCTACGAATTTGTAAGAGGAGGCTTACAAACTTTGTTTAGAGAGGGTACGAACTTTGTTAATGAGGGTCGAACTTTGTGATGAGGGGGTACAAACTTTGTTTAGATGAGGGTTGGAATTTGTTTGAAAGGATACGAACTTTGTTATAGAGGGTATGAACTTTTTTAGAGAGGGTATGAACTTTGTATTAAAGAGGCTACGAACTTTTTTTAGAGAGGGTACAATCTTTGTTAGTGAGGGTACCAAAACTTGCTAGAGAGGGTACGAAACATTGTGAGAGGGGTTACGAACTTTGTTAGAGAGGGTACGAACTTTGTGAGAAGAGGGTACAATCTTTGTTCGAGTGGAGTACGAGCTTTTGTATGAAGGGTACGTACCTTGTGAGACAGGGAACAAAACTTTGTCAGAGAGGGTACGAATTTGTTAAAGAGGCGTAACGAACTTTGTTTGAAAGGGTACAAAATTTATTGACGTGGGCTATACGAGCTTTTGTTTGGAAAGGGTACGCGAACTTGGTTAGTAAGCTACGTACGTTGTGAGAGAGGCTACAAACTTTGTTAGAGAGGGTACGAAACTTTGCTAAAGAGGGTACGAACTTTAGTGGAGGGGGGTTCAAATTTTGTTGAAGAGGGTATGAAACTTTGTTTGAATGGATACGAACTGTGTTAGTTAATGAGGGTATGATACTTTGTTAGAGAGGAGTTCGAAATTTGTTAAAGGGGTATCAACTTTGTTAGAGTGGGGCGTAACTTTTTTTTTTTATAGACGGGTACGTACTTTGTTTGTAAGGGTACGAACTTGTTTTTGATAAGGGTACGAACTTTATCTAGAGTGGGTACGAGCCTTTGTTTGAACGAGTACGGAAACCTTGTTAGACAGGGAACAAACTTGTCAGCGTGCGTACGAACTTTGTCCTTTGAAGGGTACAAACTTTAGTAGAGTGGGTACGAGCTTTGTTTTGAAAGGGTACGTACTTTGGTTAGAGAAGCTTCGAAACTTTGTGAGAATCGAGGCTACAAATTTTGTTAGATAGGAGGGTACGAACTTTGTTTATGAGGGTACGAACGTTGTGAGAGAAGGGGGTACAAACTTTGTTTGAGAGGGTGTATGAACTTTGTTTGAAAGGATCGAACTATTGTTAGATTGAGGGTATGAACTTTGTTGTAAGAGGGTACGAACTTTGTTTAAAGAGGGTATGAACTTTGTTGTTCTGGGAGGGGCGAACTTTGTTGAAGAGGGTACGAACTTTGTTTGAAAGGGTACGACTTTATTTAGACGTGGGTACGAGCTTTGTTTGAAAGAGTTGAACTTTGTATTAGAGATGCTACGAACTTTGTGAGTGTGGCTTTCAAACTTTGTTAAGAGGGTACGAACTTGGTTTAAGAGGGTTACGAACTTTGTGAGTGGGGGTTCTAACTTTGTTAGAGAGGGGTTTGGGAACTTTGTTTTCGAAAGGATACGAGGTATTTTAGGGAGATGGTTTGAACTTTTTTTTTAGATGAGGGTATGAATCTTTGGAGTGAGGTACGAACTTTTTTTAGAGAGGGGTACAAAATTCTGTTAGAGAGGGTACACACTTTGCTTGAGAGGGTACGAAAATTGTGAGAGGGGTACGAACTTTGTTTGACGAGGGTACGAATTTGTGAGGACGAGTGGTTACAAACTTTGTTCGAGAGGTTACGAGTTTGTTTGTAAGGTACGAACCCTTGTTAGATCAGGGGGATCAACTTTGTCTGAGGAGGGGAAGAACTTTGTATAATATGAGGGTACGAACTTTGTTTTTTAAATGGGTCCAAAACTGTTTTAGTGTGGTTTGGTTACGAGCTTTGTTTTTGAAAGGGGTACGAACTTGGGTTAGATTGAAGGTACGAACTTTGTGAGAGAAGGCTACAAACTTTGTTAGGGAGGGTACAAAACCTTTGTTAAAAGAGGATTCTAACTTTGTTGAGAGGGTACAAACTTTGTTGTTGAGTGGGTATGAACATTGTTTGATTAGGATTCGAACCTTTGTTAGTCGGGGTTATGAACTTTTTTAGAGAGGGTACGAAACTTCGTGGGAGAGAGGCTACGACTTTTTTTAGAGAGGGTACAAAACTTTGGTTGAGAGGTACAAACTGTGATAGAGAGGGTACGAACATTGTGAGTGGGGTTTGAACTTTGTGAGAAGGGAGGGTACAAACTTTGTTCGAGAGGGTACGAGCCTTTGGTTTTAAGGGTACGAACCTTGTTAGACAGGGAACAAACTTTGTAAGTAGAGGGTACGAAACTTTGTTAGAAAGGGTACCCAAAACTTTATTAGACTGGGTACGAGCTTTGTTTAGGGAGTTCGAACTTGGTTAGAGAAAGCTACGAACTTTGTGCGAGAGGGGCTTACAATTTTAGTTAGAGGAGGGTACGACTTTGTCTAAAGAGGGATATTGAACTTTGTTTTGAGAGGGGTCCGAACTTTGTGAAAAGAGGGTTCATCTTTGTTTTTTGAAAGGGTATGAACTTTATTAGAACGTGGGTCGAGCTTTGTTTGAATAGGGTTACGAACCTGGTTTGACAGGAAACAAAACTTTGTCAGAGAGGGTACGAACTTTGTTTTTAATTTAAAGAGGGTACATCTTTGTTTGATAAGGGTTACAAACTTTATAGAGTGGGTACGAGCTTTGTTTGAAAGGAAGGGTACGAACTTTGGTTTTGTGAAGCTACGAACTTTGTGAGATCGGAGGCTAACAAAAACTTTGTTAGAGAGGGTACGAACTTTGTTTTAAAGAGGATACGAACTTTGTGAGAGGGGGTTAACAATCTTTGTTAGAGAGGGTATTGAACTTTGTTTGAATAATAAGGATACGATACTTTGTTAGACGAGGGTTAATGATCTTTGGTTTAGACATGGGTCGAACTTTGTTTATAGAGGGTTTTGGACTTTGTTAGTCCGAGAGCGTACGAAAACTTTTTTAAAGAGGGTATTCGAACTTTGTTTGGAAAGGGTACGATACCTGTATTTGTGTGGGTCGAGCTTTGTTTGATAAGGGTACGATTTGGTTTTTAGAGAAGCTAAGAACTTTGTGAGAGAGGCTACAAACTTTGTTTAAGAGGGTACGAACTTTGTGAGAAGGGGTTCAAATTTGTTAGAGTGTGTAATATTCTTTGTTAAAGAGGGTACGAACTTTGTGAGAGGGGGTACAAACTTTGTTAGTGAGGGTATGACTTTGTTGAAAGGATACGAACTTTGTTAGTAAAGAGGGTATGAACTTGGTTAGAGAGGGTACGAACTTTGTTTAAAGTGGGTATGAACTTTGTTAGAGAGGGGCCCGAACTTTGATTTAAAGAGGGTACGAACTTTGTTTTGAAAGGTGTACGAACTTTTTTTAGAGTGGGGGGTACGAGCTTTGTTGAAAGAGTTCGAACATTGTTAGAGAAGCTAGAACTTTGTGAGGTGGCTACAAACTTTGTTAGAGAGGGTAACGAATTTTGGTTAATAGAGGGTTTGAACTTTTGATTAGAGAGGGGTACGAACCTTTTTGAAACGAGGGTACGAACTATGTTTTGAAAAGCGGTATGAACTCTATTAGAGTGGGTACAAGCTTTGTTTTGAAAGGGTACGAACCTTGTTAGTCAGGGAACAAAACTTTGTCAGAGAGGAGTACGAACTTTGGTTTTAAAGAGGGTACGAACTTTGTTTTGTATTTAGGGTAACAAAACTGTATTAGGTGGGTTACGAGCTTTGTTTGAAAGGGTACGAACTGGGTTGAGAAGAAGCTACGAACTTTGTGAGAGGAGGCGCAAACTTTGTTAGAGTGGAGGGTCCGAAATTTGTATATAGAGGGTTAGGATATTTGTGAGACCGGGGGTACCCAAACTTTGTTAGAGAGGGTATGAACTTTGTTTGAAAGGTTACGGCTTTGTTAGAGTGTGTATGAACTTTGTATAGGAGAGGGGTAAGAATCTTTGTTTAAAAGGGGTTTGGACTATGTTTGAGGAGGGGCCGACTTTGTTTTTAATGAGGGACGATCTTTGTTTGAAAGGTGTACGAAACTTTATTAGGAGTGGGTACGAGCTTTGTTGAATAGGGTACGAACTTTGTTAGATGATAGCTTCGAACTTTGTTGAGACGGAGGCTACAAACATTTGGTTAGAGAGGGTACGAACTTTGTTAGAGAGGGTACAAATTTGTTGTAGAGAGATACAAACTTTGCCTGAGACCCCTGATAATAAAAAAAAAATTGCGTTGGTCCTCGTTCGAACCATTGTTTTTGAGGGGTTCGAAACTTTGTGAAGAAGATCCCCAGAGGGTACGAGCTTTGTTTGAAAGGGTAGGTACCAAAATTGTTGAGACGGGGAACAAAACTTTGTCTGAGGTCTGTTCGAACTTTGTTTTTATAAATGAGGGTGACGAACTGTGTTTTGGAAAGGGTACAAACTTGATTAGAGTGGGTACGACTTTGTTTTTGATAGGGTTCGAACTTGGTTAGAGAAGAAGTACGAACTTTGTGAGACAGGCTACAACTTTGTTTGAGAAGCTATGAATTTGTCGAGAGAGGCTGACAAACTTTGTTAGTGGAGGGTACGAACTTTGTTATAGAGGATACGTACTTGTTGATAGGCTGGGGAAAAACTTTGTTAGATGAGGGTATTGTACTTTGTTTGAAAGGTACGAACTTTTTAGAGGGGGTATTGAACTTTTTTAGCAGTGGGTACGAACTTTTGTGAGAAGAGGCCTACGAACTTTTTTAGAGAGGGTACAAACTTTTGTTAGAAAGGTACAAATTTGCTGTGAAGTGGGTACGATCAAGTAGAGATGGGGTACGAACTTTGTGTGAGAGGGTACGATGCTTTGTTTGAAGGGGTTTTCGAACTTGTTAGACAGGGAACAAACTTTGTCAGAGAGGGTACGAACTTTGTTAATGAGGTTATGAACTTTGGTTTTGAAAGGGTACCAAACTTTATTAGAGTAGGTACGGAGCTTTGTTGGAAAAGGGGACGAACTTGGTGAGAGAGATACGAAACTCTTGTGAGTGAGGGTACAAACTTTGTTTAAAGAGGGTACGAACTTTGTTTTAAAGAGGTAAGAACTTTGTGAAGGGGGTACAAATTTTCTGTTAGAGGACGGTATGAACTTTGTTTGGAAGGAATTCGAACTTTGTTAGAGAGGGGTAATGAACTTTGTTAGATGAGGGTTACGAGCATTGGTTAATGAGGGTGTGAACTTTGTTCGAGAGGGGCCGAACTTTGTTAAAGTGGTGGGTAAGAACATTGTTTGAGAAGGGTACGAACTTTATTAGAGGGGGTAGAGCTTTGTTTGAAAGGGTACCGAACTTGTTAGAGAAGAAGATACAATCTTTTGTGTGAGAGGCTACAAACTTTGTATAGAGAAGGGTACGAAAACTTTGTTAAAGAGGGGTATGAACTTTGTAGAGGGGTTCCGAGCTTGTTTGAAAGAGTCCGAACCTTGTTAGACAGGGAACAAACTTGTTCAGAGAGGGTACGAACTTTGTTTTAAAGGAGGGTACGAAGTTGTTTTGAAAGGTTACAAACTTTATTTAGAGTGGGTACGAGCTTTGTTTGAAAAGGGTTAAGAACTTGGTTTAGAGAAAGCTACGAACTTTATGAGACGACGGCTTGCATACTTTGTTAGGATGGTTATGTACTTTGTGGAGAGAGACTACAAACTTTGCTAGAGAGGGTACGTTGTTTGTTTATTGAGGGTATGATCTTTGTTCGAGGGGGTACGAGCTTTGTTTGAATTGAGTTCGTACCTTCTTAGACAGGGACACAAACTTGTGTCTAAGAGAGGGTACGAACTTTGTTTAATGAGGGTTCGCAACTTTGTTTGAAAGGGTACAAACTTTATTAGAGTGGGTTCGAGCTTTGTTTTGAAAGGGTACGATCTTGTGAGAGATGCTAACGAAGTTTATGTGTGTGAGCAGGCTTCAAACTTTGTATTAGTGAATGTTTCGCAACTTTGTGTAGAGACTACAAACTTTGTCTATGAGAGCGGTACGAACTTTGTTATAGAGGATACGAACTGGTGGGACCGTCCGGGGTACAAACTATGTTAGAGGAGGGAATGAACTTTGTTTGAAAGGATACGAACTTTTTTACTTAGAGTTGGGATGAACTTTTTTTAGGGGTGAGGGTACGAACTTTGTGTGACCGAGGTACGAACTTTTGTAGGAGAGGGTGCATACCTTTGTTAGAGAGGTACAAAACTTTGCTGGGAGGGGTACGAACCCCAATGTGCTGTGAGAGGGGTACGACTTTGTCGAGAGAGGGTACGAGCTTTGTTTGATTAGGGTACGAACCTTGTCTAGCACAGGGCAGGAACAACTTTGTCAGAGAGGGTACCGAACTTTGTTTTTTTTGTTTTTTAAGAGAGGGTACAAACTTTATTAGAGTGGGTACGAGCTTCTGTTTGAAAAGGTGGGGACGAACTTGGTGTAGAGAAGCTACGAACTTTGTGAGAGGGGCTACAAACTTTGTTAAAGAGGGTTCGAACTTTGTTTAAAGAGGATACGTATTTGTGACGACGGGGGTACAAATTTTGTTAGAGGAGGGTATGAAAACTTTGTTTGATAAAAAAGGGATACGAACTTTGTGAGAGAGGGTATGAACTTTGTTTTAGTGAGGGTACGAGCTTTGTTTAAAGGGGTATGGAACTTTTTCGAGAGGGGCGATCTATCGTTAAAGAGGGTACGAACTTTGTTTTGAAAGGGTTCGACTTTATTAGAGTTGGGTACGAGCTTTGTTTTAAAGGGTCTCGCAACTTTGTTAGAGAAGCTACGAACTTCTGTGGGAGAGGCTACAAACTTTGTTTTGGGAGGTACGAACTTTGTTTAAAGAGGGTACGAACCTTTGTGAGAAAGGGGTTCCTAAATTTTGTTAGAGCGTGTATTGAGCTTTGTTTGAAAGTGTACTAACTTTGTCTAGAGAGGGTTGAACTTTTTTTGAGAGGTCACGAACTTCGTGTGAGAGGGTACGAAACCTTTTTTAGAGAGGGTAAAACTTTGTTTAGAGAGGTACAAACTTTGCTTGGAGAGGGTACGAACATGTGAGAGGGGGTATTGAACTTTGGTGAGACGGGGGTAACAAATCCCCTTCTCTTCTCGTCTATTTGCACGAGGGTTCGACTTTGTTTGAAAGGGTTCGAAAAACATTGTTAGATAGGGATAACAAACAAATACTTTGTAGAGAGGTACGAACTGAGAGAGTGTGATGAAAAAGGGTCTCACCGTCGACCGCCTTACTTAGAGTGGGTACGAGCTTGGTTTGATGAAAGGGTAACGAAACGTGGTTAGAGAAGCTAAACTTTGTTAGAGATGGGAACGAACTTGGTAAGAGGGTATGAATTTGTTAGAGGAGGGGCCGGACTTTCGAAAGCCCAGAGGGATACGATCTTTGTTTGAAAGGGGTACGACCTTTTATTTAGCTTCCATACGTGGGTACGAGGCTTTGTTTTGAAGGGTTCGTACCTTGTCCACAGTCGGGAATCAATTACTTTAGTCAGAGGAGGGTACGAAAAGTTGTTAAAGAGGGTTCCGAACTGTGTTGTGGGAAGGGTATCAATCTTTATTTGTAGGTGGGTACGAGCTTTGTTTGAAAGGGTAACGAACTGGTTAGATGGAAGCTACGAACTTTGTGAGAGAGGGCTACATTCTTTGTTAGTGAAGCTTGGAGCTTTGGTGATGAGAGGCTACAAACTTGGTTAGAGAAGCGTGCGACTTGTTATAGGAGGATACGAAACTGGGTTGTTGAAAAGGGTACGAACGTTGGGTTAGAGTAGCTACGAACTTTGAGAGAGAGGCTAAACTTTGTTAGAGTGCTATGAACTTTGTTGGGAGTGAGGCTATAAAACTTTGTTATGAGAGGGTTCGAACTTTGTTAGTAGAGGATACGGACTTTGTTGGAGAGGGGGTATCAAACTTTGTTTGAGAGGGTATGTACTTTTTTGATAGGTTACGAATTTGTTAGAGAGGGGTCTGAACTTTTTTAGACGAGGGTTACGAACTTTGTGAGAGAGGCTACGAAATTTTTCGGCGGGAGAGGGTTACAAACTTTGTTAGAGAGGTTTCAAACTTGTGGAGAGGGGATGGAAACAATGGGGAGAGGGTGCCGTACTTTGTGGAGAGAGGCGTTACGGAGCTTTGTTTTGAAAGGGTGACAACCTTGTTATTAGACAGGGGAAACTAAACTTTGTCTAGAGAGGGTAACGAAATTTATTTATAGAGGGTACGAACTTTGTTTGCACCGAAGGGTAACAAACTTTTTTTAGTGTGGGTAGTGAGACTTTGTTTGATCTTTAAGGCTTGTAACTTACCCACGTCGAAATTCTCTTAGAATTATCCGCACGAAAAGGGGGGCAAAAAACATCTAACTAAAGATTCAAAAACTTAACGGGTATTTCTAGTTCTTAAACGACTAAGAGTATCTAGAACACTGAACTTGGTTAGAGAAGTACGAACTTGGTGAGAGCGGCTACAAACGTTGTTTTAAAAGAGTGTATGAATTTGTTAAAGATGTTAACTAACTTACTTGAGATGGGTACAAATTTTGTTAGAGATTGTATGAACTTTGTTTGGTGGAAATTATACGTTGAACATTTATAGAGAGGTTATGAGTTTGATTAAATAGGTTACGATCTTTTTTTAAGAGGGTTATGAACTTTGTTCGATGATGTGCGAAATATGTTTTAAAAAAATAGTTTACGAACCTTTGTTTTGGAATGGGTAGAATTTATGTTAGAGTTGGTACTAGCTGTTTGACACAAGTGTACGAACATATATAGAAGAAGCTACTAAACTTTGTGAGAAGTAGGTACAAACTTTGTTAAGGATGGTACGTAACTTTTTTATAGAGGATAGCACTTTGTGAGACGGGGTACAAACTTTGTTAGTATATTGTAAGAACTTTTTTTTTTTTAAATGTATCCTAACTTTGTTTATAGAAGAGTGTATAACCTTTTTTTAGAGAGGGTACGCACTTTGTGAGAGAGGCTCGAAAAATTTTCAGAGAGGGTACAAACTTTGGTTAGAGAGGGAGGTACAAAACTTTGCTGGAGAGGAGTAGGAACAATGTGAGAGGGGTACGAACTTTGTGAGATGAGGGTACGAGCTTTGTTTGAAAGGGTACGAACCTTGCCCTCTAGGACAGGGAACAAAACTTTGTTAGAGAGGGTACGGAATTTTGTTATAGGCGGGTACGAAACTTTGTCTTGACCAAGGTTACAATCTTTATAGACCGTGGGTACGAGCATTTGTTTGAAAGCGGTACGAACATTGTTAGTCTTGGGAACAAAATTTGTTTAGAGAGGGTACGAAATTTGTTTTAAAGAGGAGTACGAAACTTTGTTTGAAAGGGTACTAACTTTATTAGTGTGGGTATGAGCTTTGTTTGAAAGGGGACGATCTTGGTTAGAGAAGCCTACGAACTTTGGTGAGACTGAGGCTACAAACGTTGTTTAAAGAGTGTTTGAACTTTGTTTAAAGAGGGTACGAACTTTGTGAAGGAGGGGGTACAAATTTTGTTAGAGAGGGTATGAACTTGTTTGAAAGGATACGAACTTGTTTTAGAGAGGGTCGCGGCAGTTTGTTTTTTTTAAAGAGGGTACGAGCTTTGTGAAAGAGGGTATGAACTTTGTTCGAGAGGGGCCGAAATATGTTTTAAAGAGGGTACGATCTTTGTTTGAAGGGTACGACTTGTTAGAGTGGGGTTCGAGCTTTGTTGAAAGGGTAGAACTTTGTTAGAGAAAGCTTACGAACTTGTGGAGTGAGGCTACAAACTTTGTTAGAGAGGGTACGAACACTTTTTGTATAGAGGTACGAACTTTGTGAGAGGGGGTACAAGTACTTTGTTAGAGAGGGTATGAACTTTGTTTGAAAGGATACGAACTTGTTAGAGAGGGTTATGAACTTTTTTAGAGAGGGTACGAAACTTTGTGAGAGAGGCTACGACATTTTTCAGACGAGGGTACAAACTTTGTTAGAGAGGTACAAACTTTGCTGGTGAGGGTAGGAAAAATGTCGAGAGGGGTACGAACTTGTGGAGAGAGGGTACGAGCTTTGATTTGGAAAGGGTACGAACCCTTGTTGACAGGACAAACTTTGTATAGAGAGGGTACGAACTTTTGTTTAATGAGGGTCCGATACTCTATGTTTGAAAGGGTACAAACTTTAAAAAAATTTAGATGTGGGTACGAGCTTTGTTTGAATGGGGTGGCTCGAACCTTGTTAAGACAGGGAAAACTAAACTATTGGTAGAGAGGGTACGAACTTGTTTAAAAGAGGGTACGAACTTTGTTTGGTAAGGGTACAAACTTTAATTAGAGTGGGTATGAGCTTGTTTGAAAGGGGACGTACTTGGTTAGAGAAGCTACGATCTTTGTGAGAGTCGAGGCTACAAACGTTGTTTTTAAAGAGTGTATGAATTTGTTAAAGAGGGGTACGACTTGTGGAGGATCCATAAAAAAAAACAAAAAAAAAAAAACCCCCCCTAATAAATGGGGGTACAAAATTTTGTTATGGAAGAGGGTATGAACTTTGTTTTGATATAGGATACTGAACTTTGTTTAGACCCGAGGGTATGTAGTTTGGTTTAAAGGGGTTACGAGCTTTGTTTAAAGAGGGTATGAATTTGTTCGAGAGGGGCGAAATTTGTTTTAAGAGGGTACGATTCTTTGTTTGGAAAGGTACGAACTTTTTAGAGAGGGTTCGTGCTTTGTTTGTCAAGGGGGGGTACGAACTTTTGTTAGTGAAGCACGAACTTTGTGAGACCGAGGCTACAATACTTTGTCTTGTTGAGAGGGGTACGAAACTTTTTGTATAGAGGATACGAACTTTGTGAGAGGGGGTACTAACTTTGTTAGAGAAGGGCGATGAACTTTGTTTGAATAGGGATACGATAACTTTGTTAGAGGGGTGATGAACTTTTTTTTAGAGGGTACGAACTTTGTGGTGGAGATGGCTTACGTAATTTTTCATGAGAGGGTACATACTTTGTAGAGAGGTACAACTTTGCTGGAGAGGGGTTAGGAACATGTGAGTGGGGTAAGCAAACTTTGTAGAGAAGGGGGTACGTGCTTTGTGTTGAAACCGTGTGTACGAACCTTGTTAGAAAGGGAAAAAACTTTGTTAGAGAGGGTACGAACTTGTTAAAGAGGTGTTCGAAACTTGTGTTGATTGGGGTACAAACTTTATTAGAGTGGGTACGAGCTTTGTTTGAAACGGGTACGAACTTGCGTTAGAGATGCTTCGAACGTTGTGACAGAGGCTACTAACTTTGTGTAGAGTGATGCTATGAACTTTGTGAGAGAGGCTACAAACTTTGTTAGTGAGGTACGAACTTTGTTATGGAGGATTCGAACTTTGTGAGAGGGGGTACAAACTTTGTTTGAGAGGGTATGAACTTTGTTTGAAAGTTACGAATTTTGTCTAGAGAGGGTATGTACTTTTTTTTTTTTGCGGGGTACGAACTTTGTGAGATAGAGGATCGAACGTTTTTTTTAGAGAGGGTACAAACTTTGTTAGTGAGTGTACATACTTTGATGGAGAGGGTACGGAACAATGTTGAGAGGGGTACGTACTTTCGTGAGATGTGGGTACGTGCTTTGTTTGAAAAGGGTACGAACCTTGTTTAGACAGGGAACATAACTTTTGTTCAAAGAGGGTACGAACTTTGGGTTCGGTAATAGAGGGTACGAACTTTGGTTGAAATGGGTACAGACTTATTAGAGTGGGTATGAGCTTTGATTTTTTTGAACGGGGACGAAACGTGGTTAGAAGAAAGCTACGAACTTTGGTGACGAGGCTCTTATCTTTGTTTTAAGAGTGTTGAAATTTGTTAAAGAGGGTACGAACTTTGTCGAGTGGGGGTACTATGTTTGTTAGAGGGGTATGAACTTTGTTTGAAAGGATACGAACGTTTGGTTAGTGAGGGTATGTCTTTTTTAAAGAGGGTACGTAGACTTTGTGATAGAGGGTATGATCTTTGTTCGAGAGGGGCCGATAATTTGTTTAAATGAGGGTACGAACTTTGTTTGACAAAGGGTACGACTTATTAGAGTGGGTAGTGCTTTGTTTTGAAAGGTACGAATTTTGTTTAGTGATGCTACGAACTTTGTGAGACAGGACTACAATCTTTGTTTTGAGAGGGTAGTCGACTTGTTTTTAGGGGATACGAACTTTGTGAGAGGGGGTACATACTTTGTTAGGAGAGGGTATGATACTTTGTTTGAAAGGGATGCGAATTGGTTTAGACTTGGGTTGAGGGTATGAACTTTTTAGAGAGGGTCGAAACTTTGTCGTGAGAGCGGGTTCGAACTTTTTTTAGAGAGGGTACAAACTTTGTTAGAGAGGTACAAAATCTTTGCTTAGAGAGGGTACGAACAATGTCGAGGAGGGGTAGGAACTTTGTGTGAGTCCACCAATGTTAGTGGCGTAAAACTTTGTTCGAGAGGGTACGTGCTTTTGTTTTAAAAAGGGTACGAACCTTGTTAGACAGGGAACAAACTTTGTGAGAGAGGGTTCGAGCTTTGTAAAGAGGGTACGAACTTTGTTTGAAGGGTTCAACTTTATTAGACGTGGGTATGAGCTTTGTTTGAAAGGGTACGAAAACTTGGTTACGAGAAGCTAACCAACTTTGTTAGAGAGGGGTACGAACTTTGTTTAAGAGGGTACGAACTTTGTGAGAGGGGGGATAGAATTACTTTGTAGAGAGGGTTTGAACTTTGTTTGGAAAGGATACGAACTTTGTTAGAGAGGGTATGAACTTTGTTAGAGTGTGGTACGAACTTTGTTAAAGAGGTAGGAACTTTGTTATCAAAGGGGACGACTTTGATTAAGATGGGTAGAACTTTTGTATTTGTAAGGGTAGAACTTTATTTAGAGTGGGTTACAGCTTTGTTTTGACAAGGGTAGGAACTTGGTTAGAGAAGCTACGAACTTTTAGGGGAGAGGCTACCACACTTTAGGTTATGTGAGGGTCGAAATTTGCTTAAAAAGAGGGCCGAACTTTGTGAGAAGGGGGTACAAATTTGGTAGAGAGGGTATGAACTTTGTTTTAAAGGTTACGAAACTTTTTTAGTGAGGGTTTGAACTTTGTTAGAGAGGGTACGAACTTGTGGAAAGAGGGTATAGAACTTTGTAGAGAGGGGCCGGAACTCTGTTTAAAGAGGGTACGAACTTTGTTTGAAAGGGTACCGAACTTAGTTTAGTGAGGGTATGAACTTTTTTTAGAGAGGGTACGAAGTTTGTGAGAGAGGTACGAACTTTTTTAGAGAGGGTACAAACTTTGTTTGAGTGGTACAAACTTTGCTGGAGAGGTGTCGAACAATGTGAGAGGGGTACGAACTTTGTGAGAGAGGGTTCGAACTTTTTATAGAGTGGGTACACTTCTTTGTTAGAGAGGTACAAACTTTGCTAGAGAGGGTACGAACAATGTGAGGGGTTATGAACTTTGTTCGAGAGGTACGTGCTTTGTTTGAAAGGGTACTAACCGAACCTTTGTTAGACAGGGGAACAAAAACCCTTTGTAAAGAGAGGGTGCGAAACCTTGGTTTTTGGCGGGACATGGCGGAAGGGGGGGGAGGGTAAGGGTAATCTCGTAATAAAACAAACTTAATTTGGGTGGGTTCGATGCTTGGTTTGAAAAGGGAGGTAACTTTTTTGCCTTGTGTCTTTGTTTGTTTGTGTTTTAGATGAAGTTCGAACACTTCTCTTTAATAGTGAGTTGAGGCTACCATACTATTGTTTTATGAGAGGGTACGTATCTACATTTGGCTTATATAAAAGGAGGGTACGAACTTTGTGTGAGGGGGGGTATTTCGAAGGGCTGGGGGTTGTTGGGGGGGGGGTGAGTGGGGAGGGGTGGGGGAAACCATCGTGGCGGTTTGTATGTGTTCGGGGAGGGTTGTGCGTTGGGGGGTGTGTAGTTTGTAAAAATGTTTGGTGGGGGGTGTGGGATGTGGTGGGTTTGGGGGTTGTGGTTGGGGGTTGTGGAGAGTTGGCGTTGGGGATCTAGGGCGGTGGGCGGCTGGGACGGGGGGGTTTGGGGTGTTGTGTGGTCTTGTTGAGTTGAGGTGTGTTTGTGTTTTTTAAGTTTTTTTAGTTTTCTATCTTGTCTTTACATGTGGAGTGCGGGTGCATTTTGCGTGGTGTTTTGTTGTGTTGGTTTTTTTTATTTTTTTCTTTAATTTTGGGTTTTCTTGTTTGGGATCTTTTTTATTTTGTATAGAGAGGGTTATGAATATGTTTGAAAGGATACGATCTTTTTTAGAGAGGGTATGAACTTTGTTAGAGAGGGTACGAACTTGGGAAAGAGGGTATGAACTTGGTTGAGAGAGGGGCCGAACTCTGTTATACGGGGGTACGAACTTAGTTTGAAAAGGGTACGAACTTAGTTAGAGTGGGGTTTGAACTTTTTTTTAAGAGAGGGTACGAACTTTTGTGAGAGAGGCTTACGAACTTTGTTAGAGAGGGTACAAACTTTGGTTAGAGAGGTAAAAACTTTGTTGGAGAGGGTACGAACATGTGAGAGGGGTACGAACTTTGTGAGATGAGGGTACGAACTTTTTTAGAGAGGGTACAAACTTTGGGTTAGAGAGGTACAAACTTTGCCTAGAGAGGGTCACGACAATGTTTGTGAGGGGTTTGAAAAACTTTAGTGAGCGAGGGTACAAACTTTGTTCGCAGAGGGTACAAGCTTTGTTTGATCATGGGTACGAACCTTGTTAGACAGGGAACAATCTTTGTGAGAGAGGGTCGAACTTTGTTAAAGAGGGTACGAACTTTGTTTGAAAGGGTTACAAACTTTATTAGAGTGGGTATGAGCTTTCTGTTTGAAAAGGGTTCGATCTTGTTTGAGAAGCTACGAACTTTGTGAGAGAGGCTACCAAACTTTGTTTACTAGAGAGGGTACGAACTTTGTTTTAAAGTGAGGGTACGAACTATTGTAGAGAGGGAGGTACATACTTTGTTAGAGAGGGGTTCTGAACTTTGTTTGAAGAGGATACGAACTTTGTTAAGAGGAGGGTATGATCTTTGTTAGACGTGGTGTACGAAACTTTGTTCTAATGAGTGTATGAACTTTGTTAGAAAGGGGCCTGACACTTTGTTTAAAGAGGGTTACGAACTTTGTTTGATTGAGGGTACGAATTTATTTAGAGTGGGTACGAGACTTTGTTTTGAAAGGGTAGGGAACTTGGTTAGAGAATGCTACGAACTTTGTGAGTGAAGGCTACACTTTGCTAGAGAGGGTACGAACTTTGCTTTTAAAGAGGGTACGAAACTTTGTGAGAAGGGACGGGGAGTTACAAACTTTGTTTAGAGTGGGGTATGATCTTTGTTTGAAAAGGGGATACGAACTTTTTAGAGATGGGTATGAACTTTGTTTAGATGAGGGTACGTAAAACTTTGTGAAAGAGGGTATGAACTTTGATTTAGAGAGGGGCCGAAACTCTGTTTTAAAGAGAGGTACGAACTTGTTTTGAAACGGGTACGAACTTAGTTTAGAGAGGGTATGAACTTTTTTAGGGAGGGTACGAACTTTGTTGAGAGAGGTACGAACGTTTTTTAGAGAGGGTACAAACTTGTTAGAGAGGTACAAACCTTTGCTGGAGAGGGTACGAACAATGTGAGAGGGGTACAAAACTTTGTGAGAGAGGGACGAGCTTTGTTTGTGAAGGGTACGGAACCTTGTGAGACAGGGAAGCAACTTTGTCACAGAGTGTTACGAAACTTTGTTAAAGAGGGTCGAACTTGTTTGAAAGGGTACCAACTTTATTAGAGTGGGTTTGAGCTTTGTTTGAAAGGGGGACGAACTTGGTTAGAGAAGCTTACGAACTTGTGAGAGAGGCTATCAAAACTTTGTTAAAGAGTGTATGAACTTTGTTTAAAAGAGGGTTCGAATTTTGGTGAGAGGGGGTAAGAAATTTTGTTAGAGAGGGTTGAACTTTGTCTTGAATGGGTACGAACTTTTTAGGAGGGTTTGAACTTTGTTTGAGTGGGTACGAAATTTGGTAAAGAGGGTATGAAGTTGTTAGAGAGGGCCGAACTCTGTGTAAAGAGGGTACGGAAACTTTGTTTGAAAGGGTACGAATTTTTACGAGTGGGTACGGTTCGTTGAATGGGTACGAACTTTGTTAGGAAGCTACGAATTTTAGTGAGAGGGCTACAAACTTTGTTAGAGGGGTACGAACTATTGTTTTAAAAGAGGGTAACGTACTTTCGTTGAGAGGGGGTACAAACTTTGTTAGAGGAGGGTATGAACTTTGTTTGAAAGGATACGAAATGTGGTTAGAGAGGGTATGAACTTTTTTTAGAGAGGGTACGAACTTTGTGTGTGGGCTACGACAACTTTTTTAGAGTGGGTACAAACATTGTTAGAGGGAGGGTACAAACTTTGCTTGAGAGGGTAACGAAACATTGTGAGTGGGGTTCGAACTTTGTTTACGAGAGTGGTACAAACTTTGTTAGAATGGGTACGAACTTGGTTACAGAGGGTACAGGACTTTTTTTAGTAGGGTACGAAGCTTTGTTAGAGAAGGTATGGGACTTTGTTAGAGTGGCTGTGCGAACTGCTTTAGAGTGGGTATGAACTTTGTTAGAATGCGGACGAACTGTGAGACAGGGTACCAAACTTCGTTAGAGTGGGTACAAACTTTGTTTTGAAGGGTCCGAACTTTTGTTAGCAGAAAGGTACAAACTTTTTTAAAGAGGGTAGGAACTTTGTTTGAAAGTGTACAAACTTGATTAGAGTGGGTACGAGCTTTGTTTGAAAAGGTACGAACTTTGTTAGAGAGGCTACGAACTTTGTGTGATGAGGCTACAACTTTGTTAGAGAGGGTACGAACTTTGTTTAAAGAGGGTTCACGAACTTTGTGTGAGATGGGGGTACAAACTTTGTTAGGGTGGGTACAAACTTTGGTTTGACAGGATAGAAACTTTGTTTGAGTGGGTATGAACTTTTTTTAGACGCAGGGTACAAACTTTGCTGGAGTGGGTCACGAACATTGTGAGAGGGGTAAGAACTTTGTTAGGGAGGGTACGAACTTTGGTCTAGAGGAGGGTCATGAATACTTTTTTAGAGAGGTTGAGGACTTTGTTAGAGAAGGTGTGGACTTTGTATAGATGGGGTACAAACTTGTTACAAAGGGTACGAACTTTGTGAGGAGAGGTACGAATCTTTATTTGAAAGGGTACGAACTTTTGTTTAAAGAGGTACGAACTTTGTTAGAGAGACAACTAACTTTGTTAGTGTTGGGTACGAACTTTGTTTAGACGTGGGTACGAACTTTGTCTTAGAGCATCGTGGGTATGAAAAAATTTTTTGTGGTTAGAGAGGGTACAAACTTTGTTACAGAGGGTACGAACTTTGTGGAGAGTGGGTTCGAAACTTTGTTTGAAAGGGTACGAACTTTGTTTGAAAGGGTATCGAACTTTATTAGAGAGGGAACGAACTTTCTTAGACGGAGGGTACGAACTTTATCAAGAGGGTACTAAACTCTATGATCTAAAGAGGGTATGAACTTTGTCTGGAATGGTACGAAACTTTGTTAGAGAGGGTATGATCTTTTTAGAAGGGGTACCACAACCTTTGTTACAGAGGGGTACGAAGTTTGTGAGGAGTGGGTACAAACGTTGTTTGAAAGCATACGAACTGTGGTTATAGAGGGTACGAACTTTATTAAAGACGGTATGAACTTTGTTCGAATGGGTACGAACTTTATTCGAGAGGGAACGATCTTTCTCAGGTGAGTGTACGAACTTTGTCAGTGAGGTACGAACGTTGTATTGGAATGGTACGATACTTTGTTAGAGAGGGTATGAACTTTGTGTGAGGAGGGTACAAACTTTGTTACAGAGGCGTCGTTAGCTTGTAGGTGTGGGTACAAACTTTATTTGAAAGGCCTTCGATCTTTGTGACGAGAGGGCTACATAACTTTGTTAAAGAGGGTACGAACTTTGTTAAATGAGGGTACGAACTTTGTGAGACGGGGGTAACAGATTTTGTTAGAAGAGGGTATGAACTTTGTATAGTGAGGGTATGAAAACTTTGTTAGGAGGGGTTCGAGCCTTTGTTTAAAGGGGTATGAACTTTGTTTTGAGAGGGGGGGCCGAACTATGTTTTTAAAAGAGGGTACGATCCTTTGTTTTGAAAGGGTACGAACTTTATTAGCGTGGGTACGAGATTTGTTTGAAAAAGGGGGGGGGTTTTTAAGAACTTTGTTTTTAGAGAAGCTAGATCTTTGTGAGAGAGGGCTACCAAACTTTGTTAGTGAGGGTACGAACTTTGTTATCAAGTGGGTATGAAACTTTTGTTAGAGAGGGGCCGAAACTTTGTGAAAGAGAGGGTACGAACTTTGTTTCGGAAAAGGGTACGAACTTATTAGAGTGGGTACTGTGTTTGTTTGAAAGGGGACGAACTTTGTTAGATGAAGCTACGTACTTTGTTGAGAGGAGAGGCTACAAAACTTTGGTTAGAAGAGGGTACGAAACTTTGTTTAAAGGGGTATGAACTTTGTTAGAGAGGGCGAACTTTCGTGAAGAGTGGGTTGAACTTTGTTTGGAAGGGTACGAACTTTATTAGTGTGGGTTCGAGCTTGGTTTGAATGGGTACGAACCTTGTTAGACAGGGAACAAATTTGTTAGAGAGGGTACGAACTTTGTTTAAAGAGGGTACGAACTTTGTTTGAAAGGGTAACATACTTTATTAGAGTGGCGTACGTGACGTTGTTTGAAAAGGGTACGAACTTGGTTAGAAGAAGCTTACGAAAACTTTGTGAGAGAGGCTACAAAACTTGTTAGAAGAAGCATACGCACTTTGTGGTGAGAGGCTACAAAACTTTGTGAGAGCAGGGTACGAACTTTGTTTAAAGAGGATACGAACTTTGTGAGAGGGGTATTATCTTTGTTAGAGAGGGTATGAACTGTGTTTGAAAGGATTCGTACTTTGTTTTAGTGAGGGTATGAACTTTTTTAGAGAGGGTTCGAACTCTGTGAGAGAGGTACGAACTTTTGATAGTGAGGGTACAAACTTTGTTAGAGAGGTCCAAATTTGCTAGAGAGGGTTCGAACAATGTTGAGAGGGGTATGAACTTTGTGAAGAGAGGTACAAACTTTGTTGCGGGAGGGTACGAGACCTCTTTGTTTGAATGGGTTCGATAAACTTCTTTTAGACAGGGAACAAACTTTGTCAGAGAGGGTACGAACTTTGTTTGAAAGGGTATGATCTTTATTAGGAGTGGGTTCGAGCTTTTGTTTTGAAATGAGTAAGAACTTTGCATTGGAACACTACATTTCCAATTGGAGGGATCATTCCCAAAATTTTCTCTTGGAAAACCTCAGACACCTCTTGGTACCCAACAACCTGCTCAAGCACTCTCAGCAAGCCTCGAACCTTGAACAAGCAAAGCTAATTCTTTGCGAGGTCGTGGGAGACTTTGTTGGAGCTCAGAAATCCCATCATTGCTCTCTCAGGTCAAAGAATTTGACAGTGTAGAGAGTATCATTTGCGAATAAATAAGGATGGGATGAAGTGCAAATGATTCTATCTCAGAAGATAGATAATCTCCAATATTCAATCTCAAGGGCTCTCCAACCTCAAAAAACAGAGGCACAAAGGGAAAAGGAAACCTTGCCTTCTTACATCATCAAAATTCCAGAGTATCCATCACGTGGGAAGCTAATGAGGGAGAATCTTCACGGAAGATGAAGGAAGTTAAAGCCATGAATCACTTGACTGGAGTGGTTAAAAGAGGTTGACTTTGGCCACATCAAACAAGGAGCATGAAACAGAGAGTGAAACAAAGATAAAATAAAGGGAAAAAACAAAACCGTGTAGGAAAAAGCAGGAGCAAGTGCCTGTATAAATTTTTAGATTGATCGATTCTATAATCTACATGCTTTGAACATCGGGTGCAAATGAAACAGTTTTAGGGAAGTTTTTCCTACCTTCCTAGCCAAGTAATGCTTATGATTGGTTGGATTACAAGGAGTAGATGAATGGAAAATTATACAAAAATTATCTGAAGGAATAAGAGTCGGTGCACTAATATCTCAGTTTCGCACGTTGCATGGTGACTTGCGAAAATTTCGCAAGTGTATTTCTCGCAACTTGGAATCCACCTTCTCACGTTGGTGTTTTCAAGTTCGCAAGTTGCAAAATCACTGTCACTTGTGGGGCTTCACCGAGAAGGCCACAGCTGGCCTTCCATTTCAACTCTCGCACGGGCAGCTTCAATTTCGCTCGCTGGAAGTTCCAAATTTCGCACCCAATTTCGCATGGTGCCGAAAATGTCCTTACAGCTGGATGGCCAGGTTTCTTCCGAAGGCGTTTTTTCCTCATTTCAGCTCCAAATCGTACACGGTTGGAAGCGTTGGATTCTTGACTTCCAAAGCTTTCCATCGGTATATAGCATGAAGAGAAAATTGGACTTCCGGATGTGCCTGCCAAAAGTGGGAAGGAAGGAATGCAGACTGCCATTGCTCTGTTGTCTTCACTCTGTTTTTCTCTCGCCTTTATTCCTGCCTTGCATACTTTGGACGACTTGGCAAAGGACTTGAGGCTCCAAAAGCTGGTTCTTCTGAATTTGTGTTCCAAAGCCTTTGCAATGACCTAGAGACAACTTCGCCCTCATTCTCGGATTTCTTTTGGTTGTATAGCTAAAAGCTATTCAAAATCACCCAAAACTTAACACAATTTGTTAGAAACAAATGCAAAGGCCCTTATTATGATTTTGGGTTAAAAGGTGATAATTTCTACCAGAGAGTTCCAAAAGAGTTAATTACAAGCTATGAAAAATAGTACTCTTTGGAGTTAGTATCACGAACTTTGGGGCGAGAGGGTACAATACTTTTCCCCCTTTGGTGTTTGAAAGGTTCGCAACTTTGTTAGTAACGAAGGGTACGAACTTTGTTAAAAGGGGTACGAACTTTGTTCGAAAAAGGGTTACGAACTTTATTCGAGAGGGAACGAACTTTCTTAGAGAGGGTACGAACTTTGTCCGAGAGGTTACGAAACTTTGTCTGGAAAGGTACGTAACTTTGTTAGAGAGGGTATGAACTTTGTCGAGTGAGGGTACAAACTTTGTTTACAGGGGTAAGGCTACTTTGTGAGAGAGAGGTACAAACTTTATTTTGAAAGGGTTTCGAACCTTGTTAGAGTTGGTACGGACTTTGTTTTAAAAGAGGGTCACGAACTTTGTTTGAAAGGAACCGAACTTTATTAGAGTGGGACCGAAACTGTTGTCTATGAAGAGGGTACGAACTTTGTTAGAGTGGGGATGGAACTTTGTTAAAGAGGGTACAAATTTGTTACGAGGGTACGACCTTTGTTGAGAGCGAGGGTACAGAATTTATTTGAAAGGGTTACGAACTTTGTTAGAGAGGGTACATACTTTATTAAAGAGGGTACGGAACTTTTATTTTTAGGAGACTTGGGAACAGAACTTTCTTTGAGAGGGTACGTACTTTTTCAGGCGAGGAGGGTCGATCTTTGTTTGGAATGGTACGAACTTTGTTAGATGAGGGTCGATTTTTTGTGAGGGAGGGTAGGGACTTTGTTTGAAAGCGAACGAACTTTATTAGAGGGGGATACAAAAATTTTGTTAGGAGAGGGTATGAATTTGTTGAAAGGGTACGAACTTTTGTTTGAGAGGATACGACTTAGTCAGGGGGGAGATTGTGGGTTACGAACTTTGCTAGAAAGGGTACCGTACTTTGATGAGAGGGAAAAAAACTTTGTTTTGAGGGGTATGAACTTTGTAAGCGAGGGTTATGATCTGTGTTCGAGAGGGTACGAACTTTCTTAGAGAGGGTACGAACTTTGTGAGATGAGGGTAAGGACTTTGTTGGAAAAGGAACGAACTTTATTAGAGGGGGTTACGTATTTTGTTAGAGGAGGGTATGAACTTTGTTTGAAAGGGTAGAACTTTGTTAGTGAGGGAACGAACTTTCTAGAGAGGGTACGTTAACTTTTTAGATGGAGGGATATAAACTTTGTCAGAGAGGGTACGAACATTTGTTCAAGAGTGCACGAACCTTTGTTACAGACGGGTACGAAACTTTTGGGAGAGAGGGAAGGATAATTTGTTGGAGAGGGTACGAACTTTGTGGACTGTGGGTACCAATCTTTGTTGGGAGGGTACGATATTTGTTTTCAAAGGGTACGAACTTTGTTTGAAAGGGTACGAACCTTTGTTAGAGGGGTACGAACTTTGTGTGTGGCTACGTAACGTTGTTAGAGAGAGGTACGAACTTTACTAGAAAGGGTACAAAGTTTTTTAGTGAAGGTACAAACTTTGTTAGAGAGGGTACGGAACTTTGTAGAGGAGGGTACGTACTTTTGTTTTGAAAAGGGTCTGAACCTTTGTTAGATGATTTACGAAGCTTTTTAAGAGGGTGCAAAACTTTGTGAGATGGGGTTCGAACTTTGTTAGTGAGGAGTACGAACTTGTTTGGATGGGTTCGAACTATGTTCGAGAGGGTTACGTACTTTGTTACACGAGGGTACGAACTTTGTTGCGAGCTTACGAACGTTTAATAGAGAGGATGCAAACTTTTTTACAGAGGGTAAGACTTTTGTGTAGAGAGGGGAAGAGCTTTGTTTGTTATTAGGGTACATACATTGTTAACTGAGGGTACGGAATTTGTTAGAAAAGGGAAAGATGTCTTGTTAGTGGGGGGTGCGAATTTTGGGTTTAGATTTTGAGGGTACGAACTTTGTTTTGGATGGGTACAAACTTTTGTTAGAGAGGGAACAAACTTTGTTAGGAGAGGGTATGGTACTATTGTTTCCAGAGGACGAACTTTGTTACATGGCGTTACGAACTTTGTTACATAGGGTATGAACTTTGTGAGAGAGAGGGTACGAACTTTGTTTGAAAAGGTACGAAACTTTGTGAGTGGAGGAAAGATACTTTGTTTAGAGCGGGTACGAGGGTTTGTGTTCAATGGGTTCGAACTTTGTTAGAGGGGGTCGAATTTGTTAGAGAGGGTACGAAATGTGTGAATGAGCGTACGACTTTGTTTGGAAGGGTTCAATACTTTGTTAGAGAGGGAACAAACTTTTGTTGTGCTGGGTTGAATCTTTGCTGAGGGAGGGTATGAACTTTGTTCCTTAGTGCACGAACTTTGTTACAGGGCGTACGAACTTTGTTTACATGAGGAGTTACGAACTTTGTTTGAAAAGGTACGTACTTTGCTGTGGAGAGGGGAAAGGAAAGCTTTGTTATAGGAGAGGGTACGAGTTTGTTTCAATGGGTTCGAAACTTTGTCTTCTTAGTGCGGGTACAATCCTTGTTAGAGAGGTACGAACTTTGTTAGACGAGGATACGAACTTTGTTAGAGTGGGACGAAATTTGTTGTGGAGGGTCGAACTTTGCTAGAACCGGGGAACGAATTTTGTTTAGACATCGGGTTACAAACTTTTTTTTAAAGAGGGTACGAACTTTGTTTGGAGGGAACGAAACATTTCATAGAAGTGGGTTACGAACTTTGTTAGAGAGTGTATGGAACTTTGTTTAGATGAGGTTACGAAACTTTGTTCCAGAGTGCACGAACTTTGTTTATTCGATGGGGTACGGAACTTTGATTAGGGGATGGTAGGACGTTGTTATACAGGGTTACGAACTTTGTGATGAGAGGGTATCGGTCTTTGTTTGAAAGCGAACGAACTTTATTTAGAGGGGGTACAATTTTTGGTTTAGAGAGGGTAGAACTTTGTTTGAACGGGTTTTTAATCGGAACTTCTGTTTGAGAGGATACGAACTTTGTTGAGAGTGGGTACGGAACTTTGCTTGAAAGGGTTACGAACTTTGTTAGAGAGGGAAAAAACTTTGTTAGAGGTGGGTATGAACTTTGTAAGCGTGGGGTATTTGAACTTTGTTTTGGGAGGGTACGAAAGCTTTCTTAGAGAGGGTACGAACTTTGAGAGAGAGGGTACGGACGTTGTTGGAAAAGGAACGAAACTTTATTAGAGGGTGGGTACGTTTTTTGTTTTAGAGTGGGTATGAACTTATGTTTGAATGGGACGAACTTTGTTAGTTTTTTTTTTTTTTTTTTTTTTTTTTTTTGACGAGGGAAGAACTTTCTTTTGGAGAGGGTACGAACTTTCTTGAGGAGGGTTAAACTTTGTCAGAGAGGGTGACGATACCCCTTGTTCAAGAGTGCACGTACTTTGTTTCAGACGTAAGAACTTTGACCCAGAGAGGGACGAAATTTGTTTTGACGAGGTACGAACTTTGTGAGTTGTGGGTACATAATTAGTTAGGGAGGTACGTTATTTGTGTCAAAAGGGTACGGCAAACTTTGTGTTTGTAGAAAGGGTACGAACTTTGGTTCCTAGAAGCGGGTACGAACTTTGTGACGAGGCTACGTACTTTGTTAGCGACGGGGTACGAACTTTATAGAAAGGGTACAATGGTTTTTTTAGAGAGAAGGTACAATACTTTGTTAGGAGGGGTACGAACTTTGTAGAGAGGGTACGAACTTTGTTTGAAAGGGTAAGAACTTTCGTTAGAGATTTACGAACTTTCTTAAAAGAGGGGTACAAACTTTGTGAGTTGGGGGTTCGAACTTTAGTTAGAGGTGGGTACGGAACTTGTTAGGTGGGTTTCGAACTATTGTTCGAGAGGGTACGTACCTTTGTTTATTACAGAGGGTTCGATTTTGTTAGAGAGCATACGAACGTTTATAGAGGGGATATGCAAAACTTGTTAAGAGGGTTACGACTTTGTGAGTTGAGGGGAAGAACTTTGTTTGAAAGGGTACAAACTTTGTTACACGGAGGGTACGGACTTTGTCTAGGTAAGGGAACGAAGTTTGTTAGAGGTGGGTGCGAATTTTTGTTAGAGAGGGTTCGAACTTTGTTTGGAAGGGTACAAACTTTGTTTAGAGGGAACAAACTTTGTTAGGGAGGGTATGAACTTGGTTCAAGAGTGCACGAATCTTGTTACATGCCGTACGATCTTGTTACATAGGGTATGTCCTTTGTGAGAGAGGGTACGAACTTTGTTGATGGAAAAAGGTACGAACTTTGTGAGAGGAGGATGAACTTTGTTAGAGCGGGTACGAGGTTTGTTTTCATAGGGTACGAACTCTTGTTAGAGGGGGTACGAAATTTTGTTAATAGTGAGAGGGTAACTGACAACTTGTTAATGAGCGTACGAACTTAGTTTTTTTGCGTTGGTTGGGTACAAACTTGTTAGGAGTGGGAACAAACTTGTTAGTGAGGGTTACTTGTAACTTTGTATTCTAGGGCGGGTATGAACTTGTTCCATGTTGCACGAACTTTGTTCAGGGCGTACGAAACTTTGTTACTGAGGGTCGAACTTTGTTTGAAAAGGGTTCGAACTTTGCTGAGAGGGGGTTAAGAACTTTGTTAGACTTAGGGTACGAGGTTTGTTTCCAAGGGTTAAGAACTTTGTTAGAGCGGGTACAAACTTGTTAGAGGAGGCTACGTAACTTTGTTAGAGTGGATACGAACTTTGTTAGAGAGGGTCGAATTTGTTGTAGTGGGTACGAACTTTGGCTAATGGGGCACGTATTTATTAGAATTGTGGGTACAAAACTTTTTTTTAAAAGGAAGGGTTCGAAACTTTGTTAGAGATGGGATCGAACTTTCATAGAGAGGGTACGAACTTGTTAGATGAGAGTATGACTTTGTTAGAGAGGGTTCGAAGTTTGTTCCAGAGTGCACGACTTTTGTTTATCAGAGGGTACGAATTTGTTAGGTGATGGTACGGAGTTTGTTATACAGGGTACGATCTTTGTGAGAGAGGGTACGAACTTTGTGTGTTTTAGTGTTCGAACTTTGTTTTTAGAACGGGTACGACTTTGTGTAGAATAGCATACGAAACTTTGTTTCTTTAGAGAGTGTACTACAAAAAAACCGTTTTTTTAGAGAGACTAAAGGGCCGGATAGATACAAACTTTGGTTAATAAGGGTACAAATTTTGGTTGTGAGAGGAGTGTGAACTTTGTCAATAAAGGGTAAGAAACTTTGTTAGAGGGGGCACGAAAATTTGGTTGAGAGGGTACGAACATTGTGTGGACGAGGGCACAATCGTTGCTAGAGAGGGTTCGAACTTTGTGAGATGGGGGATGAACTTTGTTAACAGAGGGTACGAACTTTGTTGTGATCGAGGGTACGAACTTTGTTAAAGTGGGTACGAACTTTGTTAGAAGGGGGTATTGGAATTTTGTTAGAGAGGGTACGAAACTTTGTTTAATGGGGTACAAACTTTTTTTGAAAGGGTACGAACTTTGTTTTAGAGAGGGTATGAACTTTGTTAGTGAGGGTACGATACTTTTGTTCCCGAGTGCAAGAACTTTGTGAATGATGGGTACGCACTTTGTTTAGAGAAAATGGAAACGGGGGGGGGGGGGGAAAACTTTTTTTTTTTTATTAGAGATGGAACACAAACTTTGTTAGACGTGGGGTAGAATTTTGTTTTAGAAGTGAGGGACGAACCTTTTTTAGAGAGGGGCCGAAGTTTGTTTAAATGTGGGGTAGAAAAGTGTTGTGAGAGTGGGTTATTATACTTTGTCAGTGTGGGTATGAACATTAGCAGAGAGCGGTACGAACTTTCTTAGAGAGGGCACAAACTTTGTTAAGCTGTGGGTAAGAACGTTTAGGGGCAGGGTTACATACTTTGTTAAAGTGGGTAACGAACTTTGTTACAGAGGTGTACGAACTTTGTTGATAAGGTACAAAAACTTTGTTAGAGAGGGAACAAACTTTGTTTAATGTGGGTTCGAATTTGTTCCTTAGTGCACAACTTTGTTATAAGTGGCGTTTGGCTTGTGTTAGAGAGGGTACAATCTTGTTCCAAAGTGGCACGGCACTGTTATAGATGGTACGAAACTTTGTTAGAGATGGTAATGAACTTTGTTACAGAGGGTACGGAACTTTGTGAGATTGAGGGTACGATCTTTCTTAGAGTGGGGTACAAAATTTTTGAGAGGGTACATTCTTTGTTCTAGAATGTGCACAAACTTTGTTTCAGAGGGGTACGAACTTTGTTTTAGAGACAGGTACGAACTTTGTTTCAGAGGGTACGAACTTTGTGGAGAAAGGGTAAGTAACTTTGTTTGGAAAGGGTTTCGAACTTGTGAGTAAGAGGGAACGTAACCTTTGTTTAAAAGGAGGGTACCAACTTTGTGAGAGGGGCGTACAAAATTTTTTTAAGAGGGTCCGAACTTTGATAGTTGTGGGGTTACGACCTTTATTACAAATGGTACGAACTTTGTTAGGAGAGGCGTACATAACTTTGCTTAGAGGATGGGAACGAACTTTGTTTGAGGAGGGTACGAAATTTGTTAGGAGGAGGTATGAACTTTTTTTAGTGATGGTACAAACTTTGTTCTAGAGTGCACAAACTGGTTACCAGAGGGTACGAACTTTGTTAGAGAGGATACGAACTTTGCCAGAGAGGGGTACGAAACATTGTGTGCGAGGGGTACGGAACTTGTGTTAGACGATGAGTACGAACTATGTTAGAGAGGAAAACATTCTTTGTTTAGAGAGGGTACGATACTTTGCCGTAGAGAGGGTACAAACATTGTGGGTGGGGTATGATGAACTTTGGCAGAGAGGGATTACCGAACTTTGTTACGGAGGGTTTTGAACTTTGTTACTGGGGTACATATTTTATTAAAGAAGGTACGAACTTTATTAGAGAAGGTACGAACTTTATTAGAGGAGAGTACAATCTTTGTGAGAGAAGCGTACAAACTTTATTTGAAGGGTACGAACTTGTGTAGAGTGGGTAAGAACTTTGTTAGAGGAGGGGTTACGAACTTTTTTACAGAGGGTACGAACTTTGGTGAGAGAGGTATAAGCTTTATTTGAAAGTGTGATGATATACTTTGTTAGAGTGGGTTACGAACCTTTTTTTTGAGAGGGGACGTGCTTTGTTAGCGAGTGGTACAAACTTTGTTAGGAGAGGTTTACGAACTTTGTATAGAGTCGGGTATGGAACTTTGTTAAAAGAGGGGTACGAAACTTGTGAGAGGAGGGGGTTAAGAAACGTTGTTAGAGGAGGGTAATGAACTTTGTTTTGAATGGGTACGAATTTGCCTAGAGAGGGTAACATAACTTTGTTAGAGGGTTTTCGAACTTTGTTAGATAGGGTATGAACTTTGTTAATGAGGGTACGGGAACTTTGTTAGAGAAGGGGGTACGATAATTTGTTAAGAGAGGGTTATGAACTTTGTTTGAATGGGTAAGAACTTTGTTAGAGAGGGTTCACAACTTTGTGAGAAGGGGTACAAACTTTGTTAGAGAGGGTACGAACTTTGTTTGAAAGGGTACGAACTTTGTTAGAGAGATACGAACTTTGTGAGAGAGACTTGAACTTTGTTAGTAGAGAGGGTACGAACTTGTGCTAGAGAGGGTGACGAACATTGTGAGACGAGATGTAAGAACTTTGTTTGAAAAGGTAAAGAGCTTTTCATAGAGAGGGGTACGAATTTTGTAGTTTTTGAGAGGGTACGAACTTTGTTTAGAGCAGGTATTGAACTTTTGCTAGAGAGTGTACAAAACATTGTGAGAGAGGGTAAGAACTTTGTTAGACGGGTACGAACTTTGCATAGAGGAGGGTACGAAACATTGTCGAGAGAGGGTACGAACTTTGTTAGAGAGGGTACGAACTTTGTGTGAGGGGTACAAACATTGTTATGTCGTCTGGCGGCAGAACGGGAAACGAACTTTGTTAGAGAGGGTACAACTTTGTTAAGAGGGTTCGAACTTTGTTAGTAAGGGTGCCAAGTTTGTTATTAGGGGGTACGAACTTTGTTAGAGGGGGTACGAAACTTTGTTAGAGAGGTACAAATTGTTAGTAGAGGGATTACGTACTTTGTTGGAGATGGTACGAACTTGTTAGGAGAGGGTACGAACTATTGTTCCAGCTGTGCACGAACTTTGTTACAGAGGGTTTCGAAACTATTTTAGAAGAGGTGTACGGACTTTGTTTAGAGTGGGTACGGACTTTTTAGACGGGGGTCGAATTTTTTTTAGACGAGGTACGAACTTTCTTAATGAGGGAACGAACTTTGTTAGACAAGGAACGAACTTTGTTTGAGAGGGTACGCACTTTGTGACGATGAGTTACGAACTTTTTAGATATTTTACAACCCAAATTATCTATTTTCCTAACCCCAATATATATATTTTTAAATCATAATTAAATTAAAATTTTACCCCCACAAATAACTCTCTTTACCTCACAAATTACACACTTTTTAACTAACAAATATCTTTCTTAAAATCCACATATACTCAAACATCTTTACCTCCCCATATAAATACAAACGTTAACTAACTTATTTCATCGACCGTGCTTCTGTCAACCCCCTTATAATAAATAAATACTACATTCCAGTCCCCCCCCCCCCCCCCCCCCCCCCCCCCCCCCCCCCCCCCCCCCCCCCCCCCCCCCCCCCCCCCGCGTATGGTAGAACTTTGTTAGAAAGGTACGAATACTTTGTTAGTGAGGGTACGAACTTTGTTAGAGGAGAGTACGATCTTGTAGAGAGAGGGTTCGGAACTTTATTGCCAGAGTGCACGAACTTTGTTAAAGAGGGTACGGACTTTTTTAGAGAGGGTACGGACTTTTTTAGAGAGGAGGTACGGCCTTTTTAATTAGAGAGGTACGAATTTGTTAGATTGAGGGTATGGAACTTTTTAGACGTTGGGTACAAACTTCGAGAGACAGGGTACGAATTGTGTTTTAGAGAGGGTCGATCTTTGTATAGACGAGGGTACGAACTTTGTTTGGAATGTGTAAGAACTGTTGTCTAAGATGAGGGTACAAGCTTTGTTTACAGAGGGTAGGACTTTGTGAGGAGAGGTACATACTTTTATTTGGAATGGGTACGAACTTTGTTAGGAGTTGTGATTCGTGTATTTTCCAATTGGTGTTCTTCAGGCTGATTCACGTCCAGCTGGTGTTCCTTTATTTGAGGGAGTAATCAAGGAAATTTATAACCTATATCACCATGCATTGAGATAGTTTAGCTAAGATAGCATAGTGGCTCTAGGCATCATTCACTGGGATAGGGTGTTCAACTCAAACTGTTACCAATTCATAGTTTTATTGGTGCTTTTTCATTTTCAAGGTTAGCATAAGAAAAAAACTCAAACTTTGGTTGAAAAAGGTTTTGTTTCAAGCATATCTAAGAAGTAAGTAATGGAAATTACTTATGAAGAAATGCATTCCTTGGAGGTTTAGGTTCACAGGGGGAGGTCCTTATGCAAAAAACAGGAGCTCCGGTCACTTTGGTTCATTATTCCTCGCATTAGAGAATGAACTTATTATGTCAATTCTCTAAACTGGTGTTGTAACAAATGGCTTCCCTTTAATGGATTTCAGCACGAATTCCCTCACTGATGCAACTTGCAATGGCTCGTGCCTCTCAACCTAGCATTTGCTATTCAAGGTGGTTCTTTAACCGTGGACTTCCCTTCTCAAGCTCGCATAGAGTAAACTAATGGATGTCTCTTTGGAGGTACAAAAGCTTACATGTGTTGCAATTCTAGAAAATCATACCTTCAAGTCCACCTCCCAAAAGTCGAAGAGGTAATATAGTGGCCATCTCCTATGGACGGGAGATCACTTGCCTTACAAGTGTTTGCTCATGTGGAATTAAAGGTGTTTTATGTTAACTAAAAACATTAGAATATCTTAATGGGTCACACTTTCTTCATTAATGGCCTGAAACAACAAAACTACCAATTCTTTTAGTTGCGACCTTTCCCGGCACCTTAGCTCCACGGGTATCTAAATGCCTAGCCACTCTCATTCTTGAGAAAACTCCTCAGTGAGTTATTTGGCTAGTAAGGAAAAATTATAATTAAATATATACAATCTAAACAAGAGGTGAAGGCAAAGCAAGGGCCCTGAATTTTACTTCCTTTAATAACTATTATTATCTTTGTACAAGCTTTGTCCCTCTTTTATGGAAACTTACAAGCATTAAAATATGGGTTTTATTTCCCTTTGTTCTTACTTAAAGACGAAGGAATCCTATGATAGGTGGGTTACAAGGAGTGTTTGGGGATTTAGGTCACTTGTCAAATATTAAAGCAAAAAAATCTCAAAAAATGTCGGTCGCATAATTTCGCGGAGATTCAGGAGAATTTCGCAGACGGTGCAATGGTGGGCTGCGAAATTTTGGCTTAATAAAGGGACTACATTTCGCTGCCGAAGGCGGATTTCGCAGCCGTATGCGATATAAGTTGCATTCAACTTGGACTTTTGTGATCGGCTTCCATTGGCTTGTAAACTCCTTCTTTTTCAACTCCCGAATCGTGCACCCGTTTTAACAGCATTGGTAGTGCTCTGCTTTTCCAAGCTTCGAAACGGACATTTAGGTTTGCATAATTTAACTCCTGATAAGTGCTCCAATAGTGGCTGACAATGACTGGTCGTCCTCTAGGATAGGGCTTCATGGACAGATTTCTCTTTGCTTCCCCTCCTTGCATTCCGGATTTGCTTATGGCAAGGACTTTTAATGCTTCATGGCTTTGGTTCTTCATGTTTCTGAGCTTTCCGTTGCTTGGCTATGGATTTTCCAAAGAATCTCTCCTCAAATCTTGGATTGCTTTGGGATCAAAAATACACAAATAAAACATCCAAAACTTAGACACTTTTGATTTAAAAAATGATTTGCAAATGTCCTTAATATCTTAACTAGGGTGAAAGGTAATAACTAATACTAAAATTATTTAAAAGAGTTAATTACAAGGCTATCAAATAATATTTTTGGTAGTAATCACTCCCCCCAACCGTTATATTGCTAGTACTTAGCAATAAAGGAGAGAAAATGCTTAAAAAGTATATACTTTACAAGATCATGATATTCACTTCCAAAAAATTTTAAGTGGCATGATGATCAAAATTCTTACATGGAACATTAAAGTAATAAATATAAAACTCAAATTTCAACAAGAGTTATCAAATACTTTGCTAAAACCTACAATTTATAATTGATAAAGAGAAGGCTTTTGCATATTGAAGCTTTAAATATCATTTCCACTTTCCAAAAGACCAAACCGTTACTCTTCCACAAAAATCTAAGTGTGAGTTGATAGTTTCCGAATATAGTATGCTAACTAATCTCTCCCCCCAACCTAGTTCTTTTCAACACTTAGCAAACTAACCCAAATTCAATAGGCTTAAGAACGCACCCCTTTTTTTTTTTTTTTTTTTTTCTTATATATATTTTTTTTTCATTGTAGGAGTAAAGGCTTAAAGGTATTCTTTTCTAAATTGTCCATGTAACAGGGGGTCCATCGATGACTCCCAACCAATTTAAGGTTTAGGGCAACATGCTTTAAGGATCTTTCAACACTAACTCCTCGGATTTTACCCGGCTTTTGAGAATGAATTTCAATACCCAAGCAACTACTGTATATTAAACTCCACTATTTCACCCTTGTAACGAGCTTGAGGTCGGTGATCCAACCAATATAAAGCTTAGGCACCAGGCCCCTTTTAAAGATTTTTCAAATTTACCCCTTTGACCGTGCTCAGGTTTCAAGGCAAGCATACATTTTTTTCTTTCGTTCTTCTTTTTTTTTTTCAAAGGCTCATTGGCCTGTTATAAGGATGTCCCAACACTATTATATTGGGGTCAATGGTACCAAGTCTTAATTTTTCCTAAGGTCAAGAGGGTAATGTTTTTCATCTGTTATAACAGAACCTATTTTGCACAGTGTAGGGAGTAGCTTTAAAGAGTGGAAGAAACTAAGACTTGAATTCAATAGAGTTTCAGCAATTCTCAACTTTAGTAAGCCTTTATTACAAACTCGAGTCAAAGTAAAAAAAGACATATATTCAATTTCTCCCTTTTCATCTTTTGAGAATTTTTCTTTAATTGCCATGGAGTGTAGAATTAAAAACTTTTAAAAATTTTAAAATTAAACAATAATCAACTAATATTATCCAATTTTAATTTGCATAAATAACAAAAAATTTCCTTCCTCTACTTCCCCCATCCAAGCTGATTACATTGAACCTCAATTGTGCATGTGCGATTGAGATTATAGGGAGGAAGTTGGTACATCCTGGGTGATTTATCAATTTCTTTTTTTTGTTTTTTTTGAATATTGATTGGAGGGAAATCACTTGTTTCAAAATGAATATATCAGTGTGTGTAGAGGAATTAAGTATAAATTTAATGCGATAGAGTGATAAAAAAGAATTGTATTGATTTGTATTACTTTATTTAAGGTGAGTACAAATGGATATACAAGCAATTCTAGGGTATCACAATATATAATATCAAAATGATTGGATTTCATAAAAGAAAAACATAAACGAAATACATAAATCTCAGGCTAGAAATATATGGAAATATGAAAATGATTATTAGATGGTGGCTGGAGGATGCTGTGGAGATGATGGAATCAGCTGTTCTCTGCCTCTCCTGTAGGAGGCTCCTTAGAGGCATAAGTCTGATCAACGAAAGAGGAATGAGGCCTTTGATGGGCTTGGTGGGCTGGGTTTGGTATGCTCAGGAGCTGTATATTTAATGCACAAGATGATGCTGAATCATGCTCAGGGCTTGAGTGGCAACATTCTTGCTCTGATGAGCACGAAGGGCTGTGACCTGCCTGAGTGAGGATGATCTGAGAAGTGTGCCAATGCCTGAAAGTGTGGCATAGGCCTCCTATACTCGATGATGGTTATAGTTATCCTTGGTCAGTTGAAGCGAGATGGCTCTGTGTAGGTGTGGAATACAGGGGGAGGCTGTGGTGTGGCCTGAGGAAGAAAGGGGGGAAACTTTGGGGGGTGGTGGTTTGTAGGCTCACTAGATGGCCACTGTAGGGGCAGGTAGGCTGAGTGTACACGTTTTCTGCAGGATGCTCGACTCTGGTCCTATGGCTGCTTTGGATGCTATGGTCCAACTTGGTGCTCCCTTGGTCTGACCACATAATGCTGTCATACTAGTCCATTTGTCGAGGTGAAAATCTCTCAACAAATAGTCTAGCTTATGAGGCTCTGCTGGGGTCTCTCCCAGAATGCTCCAATATCCTAGCAAATAGTTGGGGAAGAGGAGTGTAATGGCCATCCGCTCGGAGCAGCTTCTTTCGATGCACCTTCTCTTCAAAGTTTATAGAAGAGCAGCCTTTATGAGATGGTGAGGGCCAAAGAAAGTATCACTCAGAGATCCTATACATGCTCCAGAACACTTCCTCTCCTCTGTACCCATGTTTGAAGTGGGAAAAAATGTGGTGGTGGCGGGTGCATCAATGAAAGAACATGCTGGGGGGAGTCCTTCTAGGATGTAATGGCGTGGGATGACCTCTGGACAGAGTATGAACGATGTCACTTATGAAGGGAGAGTCCAGTATTGTGAAAATCCTCTAGACGTGCTGAGCTCCAAAGGGGATATGGAGTGCCTCGCTATATGTCGAGCACTCCCAAAATAACATGTCGTCCATCTATGGTTAAAATGGATGACTGTAGGATCGCAGACCTGGTTTGTGGTCTTGCGACTGATAGAAGTCCAATGCCACACGGGGATAGATAAAATAATCCCTGGGACGTCAGCAAAAATGTCCATATGATACTCTATAGCGACGGAAGGAACTGCCTCCTTTGAGCTCAGGTGAATTCTGAGGTGGCTATGTCGAACAAGAGCTCGATCAGTGGAATGGCCTTGCTATGCACTCCCAGGATTTCCTTCAATTGGCGGCTGTAGTCACCATGGGGCGTTCTGATGGCTTAACTTGCCTGAGGGAATTTGAGTATTTATCTTGCGGGTTGGTCTGAGATAGTGAGGCTTCTGGGCAGGTAGTGGAGACTTTTTTGCGTCGGTGGAGATGGTGTAGGCTTCTGATTTCAGGCTCTGTAGTGATCTGTCATATCAATTGGCTCAGAGACCCGTTGCTTTCTTCTTTGGGGGACCGGTACCTGATTTTTGGCCTCTAGAAGTGCTCGCACCAGCGATGGTAAGTGATTTTCTTCCTTGTATTATAGCGCTTGCGGAGGATTGGTTAGGTGCGTCCTTGGACCAGAGGTGGGACGAGTCGACGGCCGAGGCGGCTCAGAGGTGGAATCATGGACAGGCACGTCTCTCTGGGATTTTCAGGCGAGTTTTGAATGGGGGACCGAATGAGATTTTGCTTCCTCGTGTTTTATGCCATGGGCGGTGGTTGGCGAAAAACGGCCAGAGATGAGCGCGGTCTTGCTTCAGGCGAAAGGAGGCAGACAGGGTGAGGTGTGGTTTTGGCTTGGCTCCTCTTGGCACCTTTTTGAAGTTCAGAATGACGGTTTAAAATGGAAAATGGAATTTATACCGTTAATGGGACTCTTGGGTCACTTGTTCCTTTTAGCAGCATGAGGGGACTTTTCCGCAGCGAGGAGGCGTGGAATTTTCGCAGCGGCTAGTCGTTTTTCGCCGCAAGGGGAATTTCGGCATGATTTTGCGCCCATTTCGCCAAGCTGCCAAATTTTCGCAGAGGGCGCAAGTCGCTACGAATATGGTTTCGCGCGGTAATCGATTTTCGAGCGTAGGAGAGGGATTTTTGCTGGTGGGATTCCTTGGGAGGGCTGCGAATTTTTCATTAGCGTGAGGCGATTTTCGCAGCGACCCACTTCAGTTGCGAAATTTTCGCAGCCCAAGGGCTAGTTTTTTTTTTTCCTTCCTTGTTTTTGAGCTCCTTTTGATTTCCTAACTTCATTTCTTTCAATTTCTGGCAAATTCCTTCCTGATTTTGATCATTCAAAAAAGATTAATGTTACATACAATATTAACACATTTTAAGACCTAAATTTATATCAAAACAATTTACAAAGCTGAATATTTTTATACTTATTTAAACAAAAATATGGACTTGGTGAAACCAAGTCCATCTAACCCTTCTATTATTAGGCTTTTTTGTGGCGCAAGGAGGTTTTGATTTTCCTCCTTTTCTTGACTTGAACGGCCCATTAAATGGCTGGAGGCGAATGACCTTTGACTTTTAAAGGTGTCTTGTGCCATTGGAATTCATAATATCCACCAACTCCATTGAGATGCAACTTGGTGGAATAATGAAGGACCGATCCACCTTGACTTGAGCTTCCCTGGAAAAGATTGGTTCCTTGAGTTCATAGAGTAGGACTCATTTGTTCCTTTTCAGAATTCTTTGGTTGGAAATTAGTTGATATGCCACCTCTTCATCCTTTGGTTTGAACGTTGGAATTGATGTAATGCATTCTTTTCTTAATTCTCCATCTCATTAAGGTCTAGCTCCTCTTTGCCCCAGCTTGATCAAGTCCATAGTTCAACTCTTGATTGCCACGTAGCCTTATATTCAATTCCACAGGGAGATCGGCATGCTTTGCAATAGACTAGACAATGGGGAGACATGCCAAGAATAGTCTTATATGTTGTTCTCATATGCCCATTAATGAATCATGAAGGCTTATAATAGACCTATCTTTTATGCTTGTAATCACCACTTTCATCAATAGTTTTGTTTTCCCTTATTTTCTAGGCTACACTTGCCCCGAAAGTTTGAGATGATAAGGTGTAGCTACCTTATGATGCACTCCTTACTTGGCTAATAGGGTTTTCCAAAAGGTTTGTTGCAAAAATGATTTCCTCCATCACTGATTTATGGCATTGGGGCACCCCCAAATCTTGTGAAGATGTTCTCCTTACGAAATTTGAGAACCACCCGGTGATCATTGTGTTTACAGGGGATTGCCTCACCCATTTAGGTAATCATAGTCACCCCCACCAATAAATATAAGATGTTACCAAAAGACATTGGGAAAGGTCCCATTAAGTCAATTACCCTCAAACATCAAATAAGATCAACTAGAAGGAATTGTGGTTCATGGGAATTGGATTTCTTTTTGTAAGCTTCTCAAGTCTTTGGGAATCTTTCACAACTCCTACACATGATGTGGGAAATTTTTAAAAAGTGTTGGCCAATGTAAACCTGATTGCAAGACCTTCATGGCTATTTTCTGAGAGGCAATGTGGCCTCCACATGCTTTCTAATGGTAAATGCTGAGGTGTCCTTGTTGCTCTTGTTCAAGGACCACACTTCTTTATGGTTCTGATCTGCAAATACTTGAAATGAGAAAGGGCTCTTCCACAATTATAAGCATGAAATCTTTGCAAAAGAAGTGGATCCTGTCTTGTGCTTTCCACTCTCCTTGGAACTTCACCAGTAACCAAAATGTTAGCATTGTGAGATACCTAGGAGCTTTCTCTAGCATCATGAGTGATTCCACAGGGGGAAGTCATCATTAATAGGTAAGACATGGGAATGTGTGCTATAGCCAACCGTGAAGGTGGTCAGCTACACATTCTCACTTCCTTTCTTGGGCTTGATTTGGAGACGAACTTTGTAACAAAAGGATCCATCTATTTCAACCTTGCTTTTGACATCTTACTTTGTCAATACATACTTCAAAGGTTGAATGCGTCAGTGAAAACATGAAATGAAGACCCTACCAAATAAGCACGAAACTTGTCTAATGGCAAATAAACACCACAGCTAACAATTCTTTCTCTGTAGGTTGTTGTAGTTCCTTTACGCTTCGTTAATGTTTTGCTTGCATAGTAGATCACTTAGGGCTTCCCATCTTCTCTTTGGCCATGTCAGCTCTCTAGCCAAAGTCACTGGCATCACTCATTACTTCAAAGGGTTGTTGCCAGTTAGAGCCCTCACTATAAACTGGAGCGGGTTCGTCAAAAAATTGCTTCAATTGATCAAAACTCTTTGGACATCTTTCTCTCATCTAAACTTAGCATCCTTAGCTAAATAGTTCCAAATGTATAGCTTTGGAAAGCTTAGAGAAGTCTTGTATAAATTCTACTGTAGAAACCCTGCATTGGCCAAGGAATTGCACTTTATACTCCTTTTACAGTGGTTGGGAGATGGAATTTGACAATAAGTTCACCTTTGCTTTATCAATTCATTGACCTTTTTCGGTGATGATATGGCCAAGGACAATTCATTGATTGACAATATATAATGACATTTCTCCCAGTTGAGCACCAAGGCTTTCTCAATGCATTTGTTAAGAACCGCCTTCCAAATTGGAGACTAAGCATTCGTCAAATGTAACTCCATATATGATGATATCATTCTATGTAAACCTCCAATTAATTTCGCTCCTCCATATCACTGAAGAAACTAAGCATACATCTTTGGAATGTTGCATGATGCATTGCTTAAACCAAAAGGCATTCTTCTGTATAGGAGTATGTTCCAAATGGACTTGTGAATGTGGTCTTCTCCTGATCTCAAACATCAATTGCAATTTGGAAATACCCTGAGTAACCGTCCAAGAAAACAATACAAAGCGATGGCCTAGAGACTATATCAAAACTTGATCATTTAAACGGGTGTTGGAAAATTGATCTTCCTTGTCACAGATTCATTTCAGTATTATCAATACACACCCTACAACATGAAGTGAGGCGTGTAGCCAATTTTCTTCTCCTTTTTCATTGGAACCACAGTAAATCCCTGACTTCTTTTGGTTCTACTTGTGTAGGACTCACCCTAGGGCTGTTAGTTTTGGGATAAAATAATTACCTGCTTGGAGTATCTCAGCACCTCAGTCTCGTACCACTTAATGTAAATGAGGATTAATCTTCTTTGAGGTTGACGAATTGGTTTAGCTTCTTCCTCCAATATATTGTGATGGGTACAAACCAAAGGACTGTTCCTTTCAAGTTAGATATTTGCCATCCTATTGCTTTCTTTACACCTCTTAAGAACTTCAAGTAGAGAGAAATATCATAGTGAGTTGGATGAGTTGATAGATTAGAACAACAGGGCATTGGTATTTTCTTCTAGGTACGTAGATTTATCTCTTGGGATCAGAGTTTTGTTTCCAATATTGAGCATTGGGATCTCTTCCGTTATCATGTCTTATGCCTCTCTTTACTGAATAAAGGTAGAATCTATTCTTTCCTCCTCCAGCCTTGTAGAGCTAGCAAGCACATCAGCGGGTTTCAGGACAACCCTTCTTCAAGTTCCTCAAGACCTTTCAAGTTCAACTTGTCTTGATGTTTGATTACAAGCTTCTCAATAGGTGTCAATAAATGCAGTCTCTTCTGGACCTTCTTCGTCGTTCCGGAGTATTTAGCTTCTTAGACATTATTAAAGTTATTTAGCTCAGTGTCATGTTGCCCAAAAGTGGGGGGGGGGAGTTGAATAAGTCCATTCCTAACATTTGATGATTGCATCAGAAGTTAGCAAGTTTGGCCTTCCAAGGTTGATCAGGGAACAGATGTAGCTTACTTAACTATAAATGGAAGTAGTATCAAGAACAAACAAAATCTACTTGATAGTAGAAATTATCAACTTGAACTAAAGACATCTTCAATTATCCCCTTGGAAGTTTCACTGATCTATCAGCTAAGGATTAGAGTGTTGAGTGTTGGCTTCAATTCACCAAAGTCCCAATTGCTTGTAGGACAGAGTATGGTAAAAAAATTCCCACTTGCTCCAACATCTAACATAGCTTGTTTCCCACTATGATTCGTCCCAATTGGTGCTTCTGATTTGATTCAGATCAATCAACTGATGTGCTTTGATTTTAATCCTAGACGGGAGTTATCAACAAAATTTATATCCTATTTCACGATATACTAGGGTAGCATAGCTAGCATAGCATTTAGTGGCTCTAGGATCGTTCACTGGGATGGGTTTTTCACTTCACATTGATAATTATGGTTCAAAAGCTGAATTGGTGCTTTTTTCATTTCAAAGGTTAGCTTTAAAAGAAAAACATTAAAATTTGCATGAAAAATGAAAGGGTTTTAAGCTAACCAACCTAAAGATAACTGAAAAATAATTAGAAAAGAAAAAGATGTTTTCTTGGGATTTCAGGTTTACTAGGGATCAGGTGCAATTACTTTAAGGAGGGAGATTCCGGTCACTTGTTTCTTTTCCTCACAGTTAGGGGATTTAACATATAGTTAGTTCCCGAACCGGTGTGGTACAGGATGCTTGCCATTAATGGTCTCTACAATTATTCAATCTCACTGATCCATCTTGCATATGGCTCGTGCCTCTCACCTAGCACTTGCCTTTCTAAGGGGTCTTTAACCTTGGATTATCCTTCAAAAGGCTCGCAAAGAGATAAAACTAATGGATGTATCCTTGGAGTCCATATGCTTACCAAGTGTTGGATGGTTATAGAAAAATCCTACCTCTGAATCACCTCCCAAAGGCTCGGCAAGAGATTAAATAGGTGTAACAATGGACGGAGTCCACTTGCCTTCCAAGTGTTGGACCCAGGTGATTCAAAGGTGTTTTTAGTTAACTAAAAAGATTAAAAAACATTAATAGGTCACACTTTCTCTTCATTTTTTTAAAAATGGATACAACAAAAAAAACTCACACTTATGATTGCCGGCACCGTACCTAGCTTCCTTCAACACGAGACAAAAGGCCTACGACTCTCATCCTCTGAGGAATCATCTCAGAGTTTGATTTGCTAGAAAGAAAATAAAGAGAAAAAACAAAACGAGAAGGGAAAATGCAGAGAGTGCTCTGTATAATATATTGATCGATTCTATATCTACATACACAAAAGGTTGTCTTGAGAACAATGCTCCGAGATTACCTCTGATGAGTGTTACCCAAAAAGAGTTTATATAGGAAGGTAAATTACCCTTCTTCCATACTTCCAGCTAAGGACATTACATTAAGTGGCTCTGAATACAAGAAGAGAAAATGGAGAAGTTTTACACAAAAATTTATCAGAAGAAAAAGAGTCGGCGTGAACAAATATCCCATTTTTCGCACGTTGACATTGGTTGTTGTGCGAAAATTTCGCATAGTTGATTTCGAATGTTGAAATCCACTTTCGCACGTTGAGCTTCAGTTTCACAAGTTGCTAAAGCATACTTTCGCATGTTGGGCTTCACGAGAAGGCAAGCTGCCATCCTTTTCCATTTCGCATGGCTGATTTAAATTTTCCGCCGTTGGAGCTTTTATTTAATCCAATTTCGCAAGGTAGCGGAAAATTGTCCTTGAGCTTGACAACAGTTGTCTTCCGAAGGCCATATCTTCCTCATTTCAGCTCCAAATCGCACACGGTTTAATGCGTTGGATTCTTGGGGGGGGGGGAACTAATCCAGAGATTTCAATCGGTATTTTGCTGTCCCCCCCCCCGAAAATGGACTTCGGTAAGTGTGCTCCAATGTGGAAGGAAGACTTGAAGCTGCCATGCTATGTTTTCTTCACTCTGTTTTTCCTCTACCTTTGTTCCTTACGTGCATACTTTGGACGACTATGGCAAAGGGACTAATGAGGCTCCATAAGCGTGGTTTCTTCATCAATTTGAGCTGTCCAAAAGCTTTGCCATTGAACTATTTACAACTCTCCACTCTTTCTTACATTGCTTTGGGGAGCAAAATGCTACAAAAACACCATAACTTAACACAATTTGGTTAGAAAAAATGATTGCAAGGGTCTTACATGAGGCAATTGAGTTTTTTAAAAGGCAATAAGTACTACTCAAGAGAGTGTTTGAAAGGAGTTAATTACAAGGCTACAAAATAGCACTTTTTGAGTGTAATTCATCTACCTTTCCTCCAATTCTGATTGAAATGGTAGGACATCCCGGATCTTTTGTACTCAAAGGAGACCTTGCATTGTATGATGGCACTACTGGCTTCCGGTCAAGAGGCTTTTCTTATTCACATTCAACCCTCTTTTGATAGTACACAGGTCCTTTTGGAATGTTGCTTATGTAGTGAACGTGACTTTTTCATATCCTGCAATGGAATATTGTCCATTCATGGCATCATTATCTCATGGATTTGTATGATGCATGTTTTATCCTATTTTTCCCATGCAAAGCTGAGGAAAAGGTGGAGATGTGTGTTTTCTTCTTTAGTTACTTCTTAAGTAATTAGCTCTTTCTCGGATTTGCATTCCTGTTGAATCATGGTCCTCTTTCCTTCACTATTATATCTTTCTTCTTTCTCTCATTTTCCTCCCTCGTCTTTGTCTCTTCTTATTCTTTTCTTCAAACATGTGCCTTGGGTTTTGGTGAATCAACCTTTTTGCTACTCCTTAGAGTGATCAGCTTTTACTATCTCTCACCTGTGAGATTCGTCTCTTAGAGTTTCCACTTCATGGATACCCTTAGGGTTTTGAGTGAGGTTGTGAAGGATATCTAGCCCTTTCTCTTGCATGTGTTCGAATTGTGAGCCTTAAAGATTGAGTATTGGAAGATTATCTATTCTGTGATATGTCATTTTGCATCTCCTTCCTTTTATTCAAAGTAATCTCTACACTGTCAATTCTTTACTGAGTTGAGCATTGATGGTTTTTGGTCTCCAACAAAGTCTCCCACAACCTTGCTGAGGATTTTTTTTCCTATTGCTTGTTCAAGACCTTGAAGGCGTGTTGAGATGGTTGAGCCGGCTGTTGGTATTGAGGTGTTGCTCTATGCTTCTGAAAAATTTGGATGCTTCTCCAAACTTGAAGTGTGTAAGTATTGCCATACGCAAGGCTTTGCTATTAGGCTTGAAATTGTCAATGACTTTTGACTTGATCTCCAAACATTTCTCTAGCAAATGGAAGTGTAGGGCACTTCCCTCCTATCAAAGTGTTCATAGATTCGACAAATAGAACATTGCTTTTCTTGCACTTGGTGTTTCAGCAAAACAGCTTGACTGCATGCATCTTTTTCAGATTCTAGCTCCTCCAATCTTCTTGTCATAGCCTGCAAATTTGCTTTATTCAACATCTTCAGTAAGGTGTACATCCCAGCCGTAGCTAATGAAATACATTTGGTTGAGACTTCATCATTCCCCACTTCTCCTCTATTCGGGTTCATAATTCCCATCCCATGAGACTTCAGCTACATAACTCAAGAAATTCATAGCTTCCTAGGATTTCTTACTTTGATAATCCTCACACATGTTTCAAGGAGTTGCTTCATTGAGGATGACATCTCCATCATAGAAAGACTCACCAACAGCCATGTTATTTTTTTCCATTCCCATGGTGAGGACAAAGCATTAATAGCTTCTATGTTATCTTTTCCCAACACTCATAGAATTTTCATTCTCTTTAGTTGAGGAAGTTTGTGAAATTTGCCGTTTCAAGCCTTTTGTTCTTGTGAGTAGGAAAAAAACTTTTGAGGCATTTCAGCGTTGTAAATCACGTCCAAGTATGGATGTCCTTGGCCTTAAAGAATTTAAGCCAAATCTTGGCCTTATCCTTTAAAGTAAAAGGAAATAGCTTAAGCCTATCAAAGTCGATTTTGAAGCTCCTCCTCCGGCAATGTTTTTCAATCACATCTTCATCAAATTCCTTGATTTGTGCATAGGGATTCTCACTTTCATTCCATGGAAAGTTGGTAGAAGTGGAACTTATGGGGTCGGATCTCTAGATACTCCGTTTTGGGGGCACATATCCATGATGGTGTACTCATACGAGGTGGATGCATGCGGTCCTCATTGATCTGAATTCATTGGGATTAGGTCCTGATGGAACATGGTGACCTATGGCTGATTTCAGGTGTAGTTTCCATGAAATTCAAGCTCAATTCCATCTCCCTTGTTATGAGGTGTTTCCCGTTTAACAAGCTTCCTTCCACTATCTTGTATCCCAATTTTGGCATACACAACTTGTATCAACTGTACAAAGAAAAAAAAAAAAACAAAACAGAGGAAAATACAAAAAAAAAAAAAAAAATAAACTACCAAAATAAGACTTTGATGAACTACAAATAAAATTAAAAAGCGATGTTAGAATATGAACAAGTCAAGAAACAACCTAAAAAAGAGTTAGTAAAATGAAAGAAAATTCACCAATATTGTGGATGAAAACCAACATGTACACTGATTAATATCCTGTGAAGTTGGCACCTTCCCCGGCAAACGGCGCCATTTGATTTATGTGTTGTTCCCAATTGATTGTCTCAGCTGATTCAACGTCCAATGGTGTTCCTTGAGTGAGGGAGTAATTAACAAAATTTGATCTACTATATCACCATGCATTAGGATAGCTTTAGCTATTTTAGCACTTAGTGGGCTCTAGGATCATTCACTGGACAGGGTTTTCAACTCACAAACTAATACCAATTCATAGTTAATTGGTGCTTTTTTTCATTCAAGGTTTTGCTTCTGAAAAAAAAACAAAATTGGTTGTAAATGGTTTTGTTTACAAGCTATCTAAGAAGAATGTTAATGGAAATATACTTATGAGAAAAGATTCCTTGGAGGTTTAGGTTCACAGGGGAAGGCTCTGTGCAAAACAGAGCTCCGGTCACTTGGTTCATTTCTCGCATATAGAGATTTAACATTTTAGTTCAATTCTCTAAATGGTTGTTGTACAAATGCGTTCCCTTTTAATGGATTTCAGCACTTAATTCCTTCACTGATGCAACTTGCAATGGCTCGTGCTATCACCTAGCATTTGCCATTTCAAGGTGATCATTAACCTTGGACTTCCTTCTCAATGCTCACAAGAGATAAACTAATGGATGTCTCCTTGAGCCAAAAGCTTACAAAGTGTTGCAATTCTGAGAAAAATCATTACCTTCAAGTCACCTCCCAATAGCTCGCAAGAGGTAAACGTAGTGCATCTCCATGGACGGAGATTTCACTTGCCTTACCAAGTGTTGGATAGGTGAATTGAAGGTGTTTTAAGTTAACTTAAAACATAGCAATCATTAATGGGTCACACTTTCTCTTCATTAAGGCTGTGAAACAAAAAACTACCCTTTCTTGTTGTTGGAACCTTTCCGGCAAACTTAGCTCCCCCCCCCCCCCCCCCCCCAAAACCCCCCCAAAAAAAAAAAACCCCCCCCCCCCCCCCCCCCCCCCCCCCCAAAAAAAAAAAAAAAAAAAAAGGAATAAAAAGCTAGGCCACTCATTCTTGAGGAAAACTTCCTCAGAGCTTGATTGGCTTGTAAGAAAAATTAAAATAAATATATACAATCAAAACAGTAGGTAAGGACAGAGCAAGGCCCTGAAGTTTTACATCCTTCAAAAAACTATATATCGTCTGTGTACAAAGCTTCCCCGTTCTTTTGTGGAAACTTACAAAGCATTAAATAGGGGTTTATTTACCCTTTGATCTTACTTAAAAACTAAGGAATCCTATGATAAGTGGGTTTACAAGGAGAGTTTGGGGATTTAGACATCACAATATCTAAAGCAAAAAAATCTCAAAATGTCGGTCGCAAATATCAGGAAGATTCAGGAGACATATTTCGCAGCTGGGCAAGTGGCCCCCCCCACCCCCCGTGCGAAAATTTCGCAGCATAAGGACATCCATCTCGCAGTCCAAGGTGACTTCGCAGCCGTGAGAAAATTCTTGCCTTTCACATTGGAAGTGATCGGCTTCCAATGACTGTAACTCCTTCATTTCAACTCGAATCGGACTATTTTAAAGCCATTGAGATTGCAGCTTCACCGAGCTTCGAATCGACATATAGTATGCATAATTTGAACTCAGGATGTGCTCCCAATACGTGGCGGACAAGTGACTTTTCTCTAGGATTGCGTTCATGGAAGATTTATCTTTGCTACCCTCAGTGCTTTCCGGATATGCTTTATTTGGCAAAGCACTGTTAAAGCTTCAAGGCTTTTGGTTCTTCTTGGTTTCTGAGCTTTCCATTGCTTTGCCTGGATTCAAAGAACTCTCCTTCCAATCTTGGATTTTTGCTTGGTGATAAATTACTAACAAAAACACAAAACTTCACACTTTGATTAGTAATGATTGCAAAGGTCCTTAATATGTCTAATTGGAGTTAAAAAGGTAATAACTACTACTCAAAAGTGTTTAAAAGAGCTTAATTAAAGTTATAAAATTGAAACTTTTTGAGTAGATAATCACAGAGGGTATACGAACTTTGTTAAAGAGGGTAGGAATTTTGCTTGAGAGGGTACGAATCTTTGTTAGTGAGGTTACAGAACCTTTTTAGAAGAAGGTACGTACTTTGTGTTTGAGAGGGGGTTCGAACTTTGCTAAAGAGGGTATCGAACTTTGTTACTGAGGGGTCGGAAGTAGTTAGAAGAGGGTATGAACTTTGTTATAGAGGGTACGAAAGTTTGTACCCTCTTTAGCAAATGTTCGAGCCCCTCTACAATTTCCTACCTGCTCAAAAAGTTCCTACCCTCTTAACAATGTTGTACTCTTCTAACAAAGTTCATCCCTTTGTAACAAATTCCTACCCTCTCTAACAAAGTTGTTACCCTTTGGCTAAGTGCGAACCCACTCTTAACAAAGTTGTACCCTTTGTAACAAAAGTTCGTTACACCTCTAACCATTGTTCGTCCCCTCTTACAAAGTTCGAACCCTCTGTAACAAAGTTCGTCACTCTGTAACAAAGTTCGTACCATTTTCTAACAAAGTTCATACCCCTATCTAACAAAGTTCGTACCCTCTCTAACAAAAGTTCGTACCCTCGCTAAAACAACGTCATAACCTCTCTAAAAATGTTCGTACCGCTATAACAAAGTTCATACTTCTCTAACATTGTTTGTACCCTCTGTTAACAAAGTTCGTTACCCTCTGTATGAAAGTTCGTACTCTTTAGCAAAGTTCGAACCCTCTGACCCCAAATAAAAAAATCAGTTGTAGCACGTCTCTAATCAAAGTTCGTACCTTTCCATCAAAAGTTCGTACCCTCTCCTAACAAACTCGTACCCTCTGCAACATAAGTTCGTACCCTCGGTACAATGTTCATACCTTCTACAGTTCGTACCCTCTGTATGAAAGTTCGTACCTTCATCTAACAAAGTTCGTACACTTTGTAAAAAGTTAGTGCACTCTTTAACAAAGTTCGTAGCCTTTCTAACAAAGTTGTACCCTCCCTAACAAAGTTTTACCCTCTCTAACAAAGTTGTATCCTTCTAACAAAGTTCGTACCTTCTCTAACAAGTACGTACCTCTATAAACAAAAAGTTTGTACCCTTATTGGCTTGTTAAGGCCCTTGCAATCGTTTCTAATTCAAATTGTGTTAAGTTTTGGTGTTTTTTATAGCTTTTTGCTCACCAAAGCAAAGCCAAGAATGAGGGAGACTTGTAATTAGTTCATGGAAAGCAATTGAAATGCTCCAATTCATGATGAACCAAGCTTTGGTGCTTCTAATCTTTGCCAAAGTCGTTCAAAGTATGCAAGGAGGAAAAAACAGAGAGGAGGAAATTTGAAGAAAATTTAGAGGAGAGCAGCTGCAGTCTTCTTTCGACATATGGAGCACTTCCCAGAGTTTCATATTCTACATGCTATATACCTTTTCAAAGCTTAGGAAGTCAAGAGTCCATTGCTTAAATGGTGTGCAACTTGGAGTTGAAATAAGGAAGTTTGGCCATTGGAAGAAACAGCGCCAAAGCTGAAGGCCAATTTCGGGGTGGCGAAATCACAAAGAGGATGGCTGCGAAACAGCCTTTGGCTGCGAAATCGTTTTTGCTTCATGCTACGAAATTTCACATCCATTGCCGCCTGCGAAAATCTCTTGAAGCTTTCCAGTTATTTGCGACCGACTGTTTTAATTTTTTGCTTTAGAGATCTTGCTTGTCTAAATCCATACTCTCCTTGTAAATTGACCTATAATAGGATTCCTTAGTCTTTAAGTCAGAACAAAGGGTGAATAACCTCATATATAGTTTGTAATTTTCTTTACATAGACATCATCATTCGGGAGATGTTCTCAGAGACAACCTTTTTTATAAGTAAGAAATAATCTATTACGAGCACTTGCTGGCTTTTTCATATATTTCTGTTTTCGGTTATTTTTATTTCTAGCCCAAACTAACTTGAGGATTTTTCCTCTTAGGATGAGGGGCTGGCTCTTTGTCTCTTGGACGTGAAGGAAAGGAAAGCCGAGTAAGTTTCCTCATTGCAGAAATTGGAAGTTTTGTTGTTTCAGCTTTTAATGAAGAGAAAGCTGTGCCCGTTATTGGGTTTATATCTTTATAATTACTTAAAAACAACTTTAAAAAACCTGGCCAACTCTTGGTAAGGCAAGTGGTCTCCGTCCATTGAGATACACTAGTTTTTCTCTTTTCTCTTTATTGGAGCCTTGGGGAGGTGGTTTGTGAAGGTAGGATTTTCTAGAATAGCCAACACTTGAAGCTTTTTGGACTCTAAGGAGACTTCCATTAGTTATATCTTGCGAGCTTTTGGACGGGTAAGCCAAGGTTAAGGATCACCTTGTATGGCAAATGGCTAGGTGAGAGTCACGAGCATTGCAGATGAATAAATGAGAGGGATTTAGGGTTTGTACCCATTAAGGGAAAGCATCTGTTCACACAACGGTTCGAGAATAACTATATGTTAAATCACAATGCGAGGAATAAGAAACAAGTGACCGGAACTCCCCCCATTTTGTACAGGCAACCTGAACCTAGTGACCTGAAATCCCAATGAAATACCTTTCTTTCATAATTAATTTCAGTTACGTTTTGTTTGGTTAGCTTAAAACACCGTTTTTATGCAAACTTAAGTTTTCTTTTATAGCTAACCTTGAAAAGAAAACCACCAATTCAGACTTTTGAACTTAATCAGTTGCAAAGTGGAAAACCCATTCTGTGATGATCTGAAGCACTATGCTATTCTTGCTCTAGCTATGCTATCCTGGTATATGGTGTAATAGGTGGTGTAAATTTTGTTGATTGCTCCCGTTTGAGGACCAAAATTCAAGGGCACCAGTAGCACGAATCAATATGGCACCATTGTTGGGGACATTGAGAGGACATGAATTCAGTTGATACGCAATTGGGAAAGAATCAATGGCGCTGTTGCGGGGATGGTGCCACTTTTACAGGGATATTGATCCTTTTGAGAACACGTGTGATCTTCATCACGAGTTTGGTGATTTTTCTTTTTCTTTTACTAACTCTTTTAAATTGTTTTTTCTTTTTTTTTTTAGTTTACTTTTAGCTAGTTTAGTTAATCATTATTTTTTTTTAGAATTGTTTTTTCTTTTGTTTCTTTGTTTTCTTTGTTTTAATTCACATATTGCTTGTTGTGCCATGCATATTGATATGAGATAGTAGAGGAAGCCATGAATTTCTTGAGTTATGCAGGCTGAACTTTCAGAGCTGGAGGAACAAATGCTAGAGATTGGGAAAATGAATGACGTCTAACCTAATGCTAAGGGTGAGATGTATATTTTGAATGAAGACATTGACATGAAAGGCAAAAGATTGCAGCATGGCAAGGCAGATTGGCCGCGTCGCCAGAAAAAAGATTCAGAAGTGCAAGGCCATCTCTCCAACACATTGACAACCTATGCCTATGCCATTTGCTATCTTCTACGCATTTGGTGAACAGTGTATACCATTCTAGCGAGCCCGAGAGATGTTTGTGATTGCAACACTACAACTCCAATTGAGGAACCATCCAAATTTCTCTTGGGAACCATTAGCCACTCAGTTACAAGCAACATGATTCAAGCACTTTCCGCAAGCGAGAACTTGAAAAGCTATTGGTGAAGCTTAGCCATGGTCGTGGGAGGACTTTGTTGGGAGCTTAGAAATCATCAATGCTCAGCTCATGTCAAAGAATTGACAGTGTAGAGAGTTCTATTGAATAAAAGATGGATGGATCAAAATGATTCTTTCTCAGAGTTAGATAATCTCAAATTTCATTCTCAAGGTTTGCAACCTCAACATAGTGCAAGAAAAGAAAATTTCCTTCTCAACCTTATCAAAATTCCAAGGGTATCATTTCAAGTGGAGGCTCATAAAGGGAGATCTTCATTGGTGATTGAAGGAAGTTAAATCGGGTATCACTTTGAGGATGGTAAGAGGTTGATTTGCCTACATCCAAGCTAGAGAATAAAGTAGAGAGTGAAACAGAGAAAGAAAAGGAGGGAGGAAATCAAAGGAAAGAGAAAGGGGAAAAGCATTAGAAAAGTTGACTATGATCTTAATATAGTGAAGATGGTTCGTTGCACAGAGGATAGTCATTCAAGAAAAATGACTGGAGCAAAAAAAACACATGCCTCCACCTTTCCCCCAAGCTTTGAATGGGCAAAATCATACAAAGCATAAGTCTCTAGTAAGAGATGCAAACGTTATTGGGATGGGTGGGCAAGCTTTAAATCAGGATCATTTTTTTTGTTGGACTTAGTCTTTCTAAGACTAGCTAGTCCATATCTTTTTGTTTTTATTTATTACTTTGTTTTTAATTTTGATTTCAATGTGCTTTTATTCCAATTGGTTTTATGTAACAAAGGTTTTTTGGATGATAAAATAAGGAGGAATGTCAAAAGAAGTGAAAGAAGGAAGCTGGAATCAAAGAGCTCATAAGCAAGGTGGAGAGAGCATGCTCTGCGTAAACTTTCAGAGCTAAAGAGGGCCCCTGCGAAAATGGCCTTGGCTGCGAAATAATTTGCAACCCCCAACGAGCCGCCTGCGAAAATCGCCCCCACGTTGCGAATATAAGCCTTGTTGCGAAATGGTTTTTGTAGCCTCCGAGCGCCCTCTGCGAAATTTTCGCAGTGTGAAGTGCACCCTTTGGCACACGAGTGCCATTTCGTAGCCCCGTCATCCATTTCGAAGCGGCGAAATGGTTTGCGAAACCTTCCACGCCTTGAAATCTCCATTTTGCAACCGAACGCCATTTCAAAGGGTGTTTCAACAGCTGCCAAAACCACCCTTTGGCAAACGATGTGGCCATTTCGCAGCCACCTTACCCCATTTCGCAGCTGCGAAATGGGTTGCGAAAATGTTTACAAAATGGCCCCTTTACGAAATACCTAAAAGCTGCGAAAATTACACTTTGGTGCGAAATGGATTTGCAGCCCCATAGCCCCCCTGTGCTGAAAATCCCCTTTAGCTGCGAAAATGTTTCTGTTTTTTTTTCTTCCTTTTTGGCTTCGAAATGGCTACGAAATGATCTCCAAACTTTGAAATGGCTGAAAATTACCTCCAGGCTATAAAAATGACTTGCAAATGAAGGGGAGGTTTGCGGAAAAACACCTTGCCAAGCAGGGAAGTTGCGAAAATGCTAATAGAGCCCGCGAAAGCCTCTCACTCCATTTTTTGACCTCCTGAACCCATCAAAGCCCATAGCTCCAACTGAGAGTCTGCCGAGGAGACTATGCCATCTAAGGAGACTACAGAATAGGAGGTCTAAGTCCTGATCCAATCCACCAATGAGGCCATCACAGACGCATCAGCTCCCAGGACCTTACCATTACTTGTCATTTCTTAACTTTTTGTCTTTACAATTATATTAGTATACAAAATTCCATGTTCTAATGTTTTATTTTCTGGGATTGGAGTATTATGATGAATACAATCATATATAGACATCATTTTTTTGTTTAAGTTTGGCATTTTTCTATTTCCTCTACTCACTAAACTCTTTGTTTTTTTTGAAACATGTGTTTTCTATATGACTCACCCTGACTCCAATGTCACTAAGGAGGTACCACTTCTCCTAATTTTTCAATCGCTTTTGGTCACATTGAGCACAAATATTCAAGCTGGGTTGGGGGGGAGTTGGAGAGTTGCGAAGTAAGAATGTTAATTATTTGTCAGTTATTTTGGTAATTTTGTTGATTTTTGCTTAATTTTAAAATTTTTTAAGTTTTTATTTACTCTCCATGGTTATTAAGGAAAAATTCTTAAAAATAAATGGAGAAGAAACTGAATTTTTGTCTTTTTAACTTGAAACTTAGAGTTTGTATTAAGTTTATTGAAGTTGATGAACTTATTGAACTTCTATTGAATTCAACCTTAGTTCTTCCACTTTAAGCTATTTCAAACACTGTGCACAATAGGTTCCGAGTATAAGATGAAAAAACTATTTTTCCCCTTGACTTAGGAAAATTTAGAATTTGGTATCTTCGACTCATTTTATAGTGTTGGGACACTTATAAAAAAGGCCAATTGAGCAAATCCCCCCCCCCTAACAAAATGTTTACTGCTTGAAAACCCGCAAGCAAGGTCTGAGGGAGTATATGGTGAAAAATCCTTAAAACCTGGTGCCCGATAAGCCTTCAATGGTTGGGAGCTCACGACTCAATGTGTTACATGGGTGAATGGGTTGGAGTTTACATATGTAGGTGCTTGGGTATTTAAAATTCATTCTCAAAAAGTCCAGGGTGAAATCGAGGAGTTAGTGGTTTGAAAGATCCTTAAGCTTGATGCCCTAAACTTGATTGGTGGGAGTCATCGAATGGACCCTGTTACATCGACAATTTAGAAAGAATACCTTTAAGCCTTGTACACTACAATGAAAAAAATTGTGAACCAAGTGGTGCGTTCTTAGCCTATTGTAGGATGATCAATTTGCGAAGCTTTGAAAAAGAATAGGTTAGGGGGAGAGATTGTTCAACATATATATTTGGAACTAAATAAATAACATTAGATTTTTGTAGAAAGATATATTTTGACCTTTGGGAGTGAAAATTATTTGAAAGCTTAATTTGCATATTGCTTCTCTTTATGAATTGTGATTAGACAAGTTATTTGATAAACTCTTGTTGAAGTTTGAGTTTTATTTCTTTATGTTCCATGTGAGAGTTAGATTCATCATGTCACAAGAAAATTGTTTTTTGATCAGCATGATGTTGGTAAATTTTAGTTCTTTTATTTTATTTTGTCTCTCCTTCATTGCTTAGGACTAGCAAATGTCGGTTGGGAGGGAGTGATTACTATCGAAAGTGCTATTTTGTAAGCTTGTAATTAACTATTTTAATCTCTTTTGAGTAGTAGTTATTACCTTTTAACTCAATTGGCATGTTAAGGACCCTTGCAATCGTTTCCTAATCAAATGTGTTAAGTTTTGGTGTTTTGATGCTTTTTGCCACCAAAGCAATCCAAGAATGAGGGGACTTGTAATTAGTTCATGGAAAATCAATTGGAAGCTCAAATTCATGAAGACCAAGCTTGGAGCTTTGTAATCCTTTGCCAAAGTCGTTCAAAGTCAGGAAGTCAAGACTCTAATGCTTCAAACGGTGATCATGGCAATTTGGAGTTGAAATGAGGATAGTTATGGGCACTTGAAGGAAACTGCGCCAAAGTGAAGGCCAATTTCAAGGGCTGCGAAATCACATGAGGATGGCTGCGAAATCAGCTTGGCTGCGAAATGTGTCCTTCATGCTATGAAATTTCGCAGCCATCTTGACGCTGCGAATAGCTCTTGGAAGTTTCAATATATTTGCGACCGGACGTTTTAGATTATTTTTGTTTTAGATATTTGATGTCTAAATCCCGAAAACTCTCATTGTAATCAAACTATATAGGATTCTTAAGTCTTTAAGTAAGAATACAAAGGGTGAATTACCTCTTATATATAGTTTGTAATTTTTTCTTTACACGACATCATCATCTCGGGAGCTTGTTCACAGAGACAACTTTACTATATAAGTAGAAATATATTAAGAGCACTTGCTTGCTTTTCCATATATTTTTGTTTTCAGTTATTTTTATTTCTAGCCAAACATACTCTGGGATTTTCCTCAGAGGATGAGTGGCTAGGCTCTTTGTCTCTTGGAGTGAAGAAAAGCCGAGTAAGTTTCCACATGCAAAAAATTGGAACGTTTTGTTGTTTAGCCTTTTATTGAAGAGAAAGTGTGACCTGTAATTGGGTTTTTATCTTTTTAATTAATTAAAACACCTATAAATCACCTGGGCCAACACTTGTTAGCAAAGTGGTTCTCTGTCCATTGAGATACACTAGTTATTCTCTTGCGAGCCTTTGAGAGGTGGTTTGAAGGTAGGGATTTCTAGAATAGGCCCAACACTTGGTAGCTTTTGGACTCTAAGGAGACATCCTTTAGTTATCTTCTGCGAGTTTAGACGGTATTCCAAGTGTTAAGATCACCTTTGATTAGCAAATGCTAGGTGAGAGGCACGAGACATTGCTAGATGAATCAATGAGAGGGATTTAGTGTTTGAAACCATTAAGGGGGTAGCATCTGTACCACACCCGGTTCGGAAATACCTCTATGTTAATCCCAATGCGAGGAAATGAAACAAGTGGACCGGAACTCCCTTTTTTGTATACAAGAACTGAGTAGTGATCTGTAACTCCAAGAAAACACTTTTTCTTTGTAAATAAAATCAGTTACTAGTTTTGGTTAGGCTTAAAACCAACTTTTCAAACTTCCTTTATGTTTTCTGTTAAAGCGACCTTGGAAAGAAACCACCAATTCAGCTTTTTGAAACTAATATAAATTGTGAAGTGAAAACCCATCTCTAAGTGGTGATCCTAGAGCCTCCATACTACGCTAGCTAGTGCTACCTTGTATATGGGATATTAGGTTTATAAATTTTTTTGATAACTCCATCTGAGGAATTGAAATTAAAGCACATAAGTTATTGAATTGAGTGTAATACACAATTAGGGACGAATCTTTAACACCTCTCACAAAGTTCGTACCCCTTTAAAAGTTCTTAGCCTCTCTAAATAAGTTCGTACCATCTGTAACAAAGTTCGTACTTCTGTAACAAAGTTCGTTACCCTCTGTATGAAAGTTCGTACCCTCTGCGTAGCAAAGTTTCGTACCCTCTATAACAACGTTCGTACTCTTTCTACAAAGTTCGTACCCTCTGTAACAAAGTTCGTTGCCTCTGTAACTAAGTTCGTTAGAACTCTTAACAAAGTGTACCCTCTCTAAAAGATCGTTTCCCTCTGTAACGCAAAGTTTGTACCTTTCTAACAAAGTTCGTACCTTCTAACAAAGTTCATAGCCTCTATAGAATGTTCGTACCTTCTATAACAAAAGTGCGCACCCTTTTGGAAAAAAGTTTCGTTGCACTCGTAATGAAGTCGTACCCTTTCGATCAAAGTTCGGACCCATCTATAACAAAGTTTCTAGCCTCTGTAGGTAATTTCGTACCTCTATAACAAAGTTTCATACCCCTCTCTATCTAGGTTCGAACCCTCTGTAACAAGTTCGTATCCTGTTGTAGGTCATGAAAAATTTTGTTACCCTCTTTAGCAATGTTCGTTCCCTCTATAACAAATTAGTAGCCTCCTCTCACCAAAAGTTCGGTTACCACTTTCTAACAAAGTGCGTAACCTCATTAACTAAAGTTGGTACCCTCTCTAACAAGTTTGTACCCTTTAGCTAAGTTCAAACCCCCTCTAACAATGTTCGTACCTTTCTAACAAATGTTTCTTACCCTCTCTAACAATTTCGTACCCTCTCCAACAAAGTTCGTACCCCTTGTAAGAATAGTTCAAACCTCCCACCAAAGTTGTTTTACCCTTTGTAAGAAAGTTCGTACCCTCTCTAACAAAGTTCGTTCCTCGATAACAAAAGTTCATACCAATCTCTAATAAAGTTCGTACACTCTGTAACGATAGTTTGTACCCTCTCTAACAAACGTTCGTACCCACTGTAAGTAGGTTTAGTACCCTCTTAGCAATGTTCGATTGAACCCTCTCTAACAAAGTTGTACCCTCTCGAACAAAGTTCGTACCCTCTCTACAAGGTTCGTATTATTTCTATTCAAGCGCGGACACTCTCTTACAAAGTTCGTTTACCCTCTTAAACAAGTTAGTACCCCTCACACAAATTCGTTACCTCTATAACTAAGTTTGTATCCTCTATACAAGTTCATATCCTCTTTAAACAAAGTTCATACCGTCACCAAACAAAGTTGCACCCTCTTCACTAGTTCGTACCATCTCTACAAGGTTCGTACCCCCTCTCGCAATGTTCTTACCTAGCGATAAGTTCTTACCCTCTCTAAATAAGTTAGTACCCTGTGTAACAAAGTTTCGTACCCTCTGTATGAAGTTCGTCAACTTTTTTAGCAAAGTTCGAACCTTCTCTCACAAAGATCGTACCCTCTCTAACAACAGTTCGTACCTCTCCTACAATGTTGTACCCACTCTAACAATGTCGTACCTCTCTCACAATGTTTCGTACCTCTTAACAAAAGTTTTGGACCCTTATAACAAAAGTTGTACTCTTAAACAAAGCTGTACACTTTCTAACAGGTTCGTACTCTCATTAACAAAGGGGGGTGGTACCCTCTCTAACAAAGTTCGTACCCCTCTCGCTAATAAAGTTCGTTCCCTCTCTAACAATGTCGTTACCCTCTCTAACTGTTGTACACTTTTTAACAACGTATCGTTACCTCATTAACTATGTTGGGACCCTCTCTAACATGTTCGTACCCCTTTCGACTAAGTTCGAACCTCTCTAACAGTTCGTACCCCTAGTACCAAAGTTTTACTTCTACAAAGTTCGTATCCTTTCTACCAAAGTTCGTACCCCCTTCACAACATGCGTTCCTCTCTACAATTCTACCCTTTCAACAACAGTTCGTACCTTGTAACCAAAGGTTCTACCCCACTCATAATGTTCGTACCCTCTTGAACAAAGTTCGTACCCTCTGTAAACTAAGTTCGTACCATTTGTAAACAAAGTTCGTGCTCTCTATAACAAAGTTCGTACCATTTTTTACAAAGTTTTACCCTCTCTTACAAAGTTTGTATCCTTGTTAAGAAAAGTTCATACCTTCTGTAACAAGTTAGTACCTTGTAACAAAAGTTCGTGCTTGCTTTGTAGAAAGTTCGTTAGCCTTATACATAAGTTCATACCTCTTTAAGAAGTTCGTACCCCCTCTCAAAAGTTCATACCCTCTCTAAAAATTTCGTACCCCTTATACAAAGTTCATACCCCTCAGTTACATGTTGTACCCTCGTAACAAATTCGTACCCTCTGTATGAAAGGCCGTACCCTCTTTAGCAAAGCTCGAACCCCCTCTCACAAAGTTCATAACCTCTCTAATAGAGTTCATTCCCTCTCTAACAAAGTTTGTACCCTCTCTTCAAAGGTTCGTACTTTGGTATACAAAGTTATACCACGTCCTTTATACAAAGTTCGTACCATCTCTAATAAAAGTTCGTACACTCTGTAACAAAAGTCGTTACCCTCTCTTAAACGTTGTACCCTCTCTAACAACGTGGTACCCACTGTAAGACGGTTCTACCTCTTAGAAAGTTCATACCCCTCTCTCAAAGTTCGTACCATCTCGATCAATGTTCGTACCCTTTTTAACAAAGTTCGTAGTAAACCCTTTTATCAAAGCTCGAAACCCTCTCTACCAAGGTTCGTACCTCTCTAAGAAAGTTGTACTTTCCTTTATCAACGATCGGACCCTCTCCGTACGAAAGTTCGTAACTCTGTAACAAAGTTCGTACACCCTCTCACAAAGTTCGTACCCTTTCTACTTATGTTGTATCCTCTCTAACGAAGTTCTTCCTCGGTTAACAAAATTCGTACGTCGCTATCAAAGTTCATACCTTTCAAACAATGTTTTGCACCCCTCTCACAAAGTTGTACTCGTTCTGAACAAAGTTGTACCCTCTGTAACAAATGTTCGTTACCCTCTGTAATATGTTGTACCCGTTCTAACAAAGTTCGTTACTCTCTCAAACAAAATGTGTACCCCTCTCAGAAAGTTTGTACCCTTCTAACATGTTCTTACCATCTTTACCTAAGTTCGAAACCCCTCTCCAAATTTCGTACCATCTCTAACTGAAGTCGTACCTCTCAACAAAGTCTACTCTAACAAGTTCATACCCTCTCTAACATGCGTACCATCTGTAACAAAGTTTATACCCTTTATAACAAAGTTAGTGTTCCTCTCTAAACAAAGCTCTGTACACTTGCTAACACAGTTCGTTCATCATTAACAAAGTTGATACACTCGTTAACAAAGTTGTACCCCTTCACAATGTTCGTACCCTCTCCTAACAAAGGTCGTACCCCCCTCTCCACACAATGTTGTACCCTCTCCAAACAAAAGTTCGTACCCCTTGTAACAAAGTTCGTACCCCTCTATAACAAAATTTGGCCTTCTTTAACAAAGTTCGTCCCTCATAACAAAGTTCGAACCCCCTCTCATATGTTCGTACCCTCTTAACATAGTTCATACTCTCTCAATCAAAGCTTCTGACCTCTCTTGCAAAGTCTCCTTGTAACATAGTTCATATACCCCCTCTCACAAAGTTCGTACCCTCTCAAACAAAGTTCGTACGCTCTGTAACAAAGTTCATACCCTCTCTAACACCGTTAGTACCCTTTGTAACAAAGTTCGTACCCTCTGTATGAAAGTTCGTACCCTCTTTAGCAAAGTTTGAACCCCCTCTCACTAAGTTCGTACTATCTCGAAAAAAGTTCGTACCCTCTGTATGAAAGTTCGTACCCTCTTTAGCAAAGTTTGAACCCCCTCTCACTAAGTTCGTACTATCTCGAAAAAAGTTCGTACCCTCATTAACACAAATGGTACCCTCTCTAACAAAGTTCGTACCCCTTTAGATAAGTTCGAACCCACTCTAACAAAGTTCGTACCCTTAGTAACAAAGTTCCTACCCTCTCTAAAAACCTCTCTCCATTTCAGCCATGGCCAAGACTAGAGGAGAGCCCCGCGCACCAACTGAGTACCCTCTGGAACTCACGAACAACCACCTCTCTCCATTTCAGCCATGGCCAAGACTAGAGGAGAGCCCCGTGCACCTTGGGATCACACACAAAGTCTCTCACTCCATTTTTTACCTCCCTAAACCATCACAGCCCATAGCTCCAGCTGAGAGCTCCAGCTAAGGAGACTATGCCATCTCAGGAGGCCGCCACAGAACCATCATCTCCACAGGACCTACTTAGGAGGCCACTACTTGATCATCTCTTTATTTTTTTCTATTTACTTATTATATTAGTATAGATAATTCCATGTTTTGATGTTTTCTAGGATTGGATATATTTCCTGATGATATATTAGATTCTACTTTCTCAGATTAATATATAGACATCATTTTTGTTTAAACTTGGTTTTTTTTTTTTTTTTTTATTTCCTCTACTCACTGAATCTTTTGTTTTTTTTTTAAACATGTGGTTTCTCCTAAACGACTCTGACTCTATGTCACTCAAGAGGTACCATTTCCTCCCTTTATTTTTTAATCGCTCTTGAAACATTGAGGAATGTTCAGCTTGGTTGGGGGGGAGAGTTGAGGAAGGAAGTTTTGTCATTAATGTTAAGTTATTTTGATAACTTAGTTACTTTTTGCTTAATTTTTAAAATTTTTAAAGTTTTTATTCTACTCTCCATGGTTATTAAGGAAAAATTTTCAAAATGAAATGGGAGAAATTGAATTTTTGTCTTTTTACTTGAAACTTAGAGTTGTATTATGCTTATTGAAGTTGATAAATTATTGAAATCCTATTGAATTCAACCGTATTTCTTCCACTTTAAGCTTATCACACACTGTGCACACTAGGTTCCATTTATAAGATGAAAAACTATTTCCCTTTTGACTTAGGAAAATTTAGACTTGGTACCTTTGACCTCATTTAATAGTGTTGAGACACCTTATAAAAGGCCAATGAGCCTTTGAAAAAAAAAGAAAGAAAAAGAAAAATGTTTTACTTGCCTTGAAACCTGAGCAAGGTCTGAGGGGTATATGGTGAAAATCTTTAAAGCCTGGTGCCCTAAGCCTTCATTGGTTGGGAGTCACCGACCTCAATGCTCGTTACATGGGTGAATGGGTGGAGTTTAACATACTGTAGGTGCTTGGGTATTACAATTCCAATCTCAAAAGTCCGGGGTAAAATCCAAGGAGTTAGTGGTTGAAAGATCCTTAAAGCTTGATGCCCTAAACCTTCGTTGGTTGGGAGTCATCGATGGACCCCCATTACATGGACAATTTAGAAAAGAATACCTTTAAGCTTTGTACTCCTACAAGAAAAAAATTGTGAAAGAAAAGAGGTGCGTTTTTAGCCTATTGGAGGTTGAGAAGTTTGCTAAGCTTTGAAAAGAGCTAGGTTGAGGGGAGAGAATAGTTGACATACTATATTCGGAAACTAATAAGTAACACTTAGATTTTTGTGGAAGAATAAGTATTGACCCTTTGGGAGTGAAAATTATTTTGAAGCTAAAATTTGCATAATGCCTACTCTTTATGAATTGTGATTAGGCAAGTTATTTGATAGCCCTTATTGAAGTTTGACATTTATTTCTTTAATGTTCCATGTGAGATTTTGATCAGTCATGCCACTTGAAATTTTTTGGAGTGATCAGCATGATTTTGTAAATTATATTATTTTTATTTTTATTTTTTCTCTCCTTCATTGCTAAAGGACTAGCAATATGTCGGTTGGGGGGAGTGATTACTACTCAAAAAGTGCTATTTTTTAGTTTGTAATTAACTCTTTTAAACACTTTTGAGTAGTAGTTATTACCTTTTAACTCAATTGGCATGTTAAGGACCCTTGCAATCATTTCTAACCAAATTGTGTTAAGTTTTGGTGTTTTGATAGCTTTTAGCTACACCAAAGCAATCCGAGAATGAGGGAGATCTTTATATAGGTCATGGCAAAGCAATTGGAAGCTCAAATTCATGAAGAAATCAAGCTTTGGAGCTTCATAACCCTTTGCCAAAGCCAATCAAGTATGCACGGAGGAAAAACAGAGTGAAGAAAAAATAGAGCATAGCAGCTGCAGTCTTCTTTCCCAATTTTGGAGCACTTTCCGAAGTCCATTTTCTACATGCTATATACTGTTGAAAAGCTCAGGAAGTCAAAAATCTAATGCTTTAAACTGTGTGCAATTTGGATCTAAAATGAAGAAGTTATGGCCTTTGGAAGACAACTGCATCTAGTTGAAGGACAAATTCGCACCTTGCGAATTTGGAACTCCAGCGTGCGAAATCTGAAGCTTACCTTGCGAAATGGGAATGGAGCACAGCCGCACAGTCACAGAGAGGGCCAACTTGCCAAAATGGTTTTTCAACTTGCGAAAGTGAACTTCAACGTGCGAAAAGGGAATCCAAGTTGCGAAATCAACTTGCGAAATTTTCGCAAGTCACCATGCAACGTGCGAAATCTTCATGCGAACTGGGATATTTGCACACCGATTCTTTTGGATATTTTTCTTCAGATATTTTGTATTTAAATCTCTATTTTCTCCTTGTAATCCACCAACCATAAGATTTCTTAGCTAGGAAGGCTAGAAAAACTTCTCTATATATTCTCTTGCATCCATTGTAAAAAGAATCGGGGATCAATATGTAGAATCAATCAATATATAGAATATACAGAGCACTTGCTTTGCTTTTTCCTTCAAATCTTCATTTTCATTTTCTTGCTAGCCAAACATTCTCTGAGATGTATTCTCAGAGGATGAGTGGCTAGGCTTTTTGTCTCTTAGGTGAAGGAAGCCAGGTAAGGTTCCGGCTACATAATTATGAGATTTTGTTGATTCCGTTTTTAATGAAGAGAAAGTGTGATCCGTTTATGGTTTTTATATTTTTAGTTAACTAGGATTACCATGAATAGCCAATACTTTGTAAGCTTTCAGATTCCATGGATTCTTATTGCTTGCAATCTTGCTGCATGGAGGTCTAATTGTTATCTCTTGTTCGCTTGTGAAGGATGATCCGATGTTAAGGATCACCTTGAATGGCAAATACTAGGTGAGAGGTACGAGCCATTGCAAGGTGTATCAGTGAGAGAGATTTAGCGTTGAAACCATTAATGGCAAGCATCTGTAACACACCGGTTCGGGAAATAACTATAGGTTAAATTCCGAATGCGAGGAAAAGATTCAAGTGATCGGAATCTCCCTTTTTATGGAAGGCACTTGATCCTAGTAACCTGAAATCCCAAGAAACACCTTTCTTTCTAATTTCTTTCTAGTTAATTTTAGTTACTTTATGTTAGGTTAGCTTAAAACCATTCGTTTCCATTCAAACTTATGTCTTCTTTTAAAGCTAACAAAAAAAAGAAAAAACACCAATTCAGTTTTTGAACTAATATCAATTGCGAAGTGAAAACCCATCTCTGTGGACGATCTTAGAGCCACTATACTATGCTAGCTAAATGCTACCCCGGTATATGGTGAAATAGGTTTATAAATTTTTTTTATTACTCCCGTCTGAGGATTGAGATCAAACGACATTAGTGGATTGATTTGAATCAATCAAAACACCAATCGAGCACGAATCAGAGAGGCTAGGAACTTTCTTAGAGATTGTACGAACTTTGTTAGAGATGGTATGAACTTTGTTAGAGAGGTTCGAACTTTGTTAAAGAGGGTACGACATTTCTTAGAGGGGGTACAAACTTTTTTCGAGATGGTACGAACTTTGTTAGAGAGGGTACAAACTTTGTGAGAGGGGGTATGAACTTTGTTAGAGAGGGTACAAACTTTGTGAGAGGGGGTACGAACTATGTTAGAGTGGGTACGAACTTTGTTCGCGATGGTACAAACTTTGTTAGAGAGTGTACGAACTTTGTTAAAGAGGGTACGAACCTTCTTAGAGGGGGTACGAACTTTGTTAGAGATGGTACGAGCTTTGTTAGAGAGGGCATGAACTTTGTGAGAGGGGTTACAAACTTTCTTAGAGATAGTACGAAGTTTGTTGGAGATGGTACGAACTTTGTTAGACAGGTACGAACTTTGTTAGAGAGGTATGAACTTTTTTAGAGAGGTACAAACTTTGTTGAAGTGGGTACGAATTTTCTTAGAGGGGGTATGAACTTTGTGAGAGGGGGTACGAACTTTGTTAGAGAGGGTACGAACTTTGTAAGAGGGGGTACCAACTTTGTTAGAGAGGTACGAACTTTGTTAGAGAGGGTACAAACTTTGAGACAAGGCATACGAAATTTGTTAGAGTGGGTATGAACTTTATTAGAGATGGTACGAACATTGTTAGAGAGGGTATGAACTTTGTGAGAGGGGGTACGAACTTTGTTAGAAAGGGTACGAACTTTGTTAGAGAGGGTACGAACTTTGTGAGAGGGGTTACGAACTTTGTTAAAGATGGAACGAACTTTGTTAGAGATGGTACAATCTTTGTTAGAGAGGGTACGAACTTTCTTAGAGGGGGAACAAACTTTGTCAGAGACGGTATGAACTTTGTTAAAGAGGGTACGAACTTTGTTAGAGATGGTAGGAATTTTTTAAAGAGGTACAAACCTTGTTAGAGAGGATACGAACTTTGTGAAAGAGTGTACGAACTTTGTTAGATTGGGTACAAACTTTGTTAGAGTGGGTACGAACTTTGTTAGAGTGGGTACGAACTTTGTTTGAGAGGTACGAACTTTGTTAAAGAGGGTACGAGCTTTCTAAGAGGGGGTAGGAACTATGTTAGAAATGGTACAAACTTTGTTAGAGGTGGTACGAACTTTGTTAGAGAGGTACGAACTTTGTTAAAGAGGGTACGATGTTTCTTAGAGGGGGTACGAACTATGTCAGAGATGGTACGAACTTTGTGAGAGGGGATACAAACTTTGGGAGAAGGCGTACGAACTTTGTTAAAGTGGGTACAAACTTTGTTAGAGTGGGTACGAACTTTGTTTGAGAGGTACGAACTTTGTTAAAGAGGGTACGAGCTTTCTAAGAGGGGGTACGAACTATGTTAGAAATGGTACGAACTTTGTTAGAGATGGTACGAACTGTGTTAGAGAAAGTACGAACTTTGTTAGAGAGGTACGAACTTTGTTAAAGAGGGTACGATGTTTCTTAGAGGGGGTACGAACTATGTCAGATATGGTGCGAACTTTGTGAGAGGGGATACAAACTTTAGGAGAAGGCGTACGAACTTTGTTAGAGTGGGTACGAACTTTGTTAGAGAGGGTACAAACTTTGGGACAAGGCATACGAAATTTATTAGAGTGGGTACTAACTTTGTTAGAGATGGTACGAACATTGTTAGAGAGGGTATGAACTTTGTGAGAGGGGTTACGAACTTTGTTAGAGATGGTACGAACTTTGTTAGAGAGGGTACGAACTTATTGTGACGGGGTATGAAATTTGTTAGAGATTGTACAAACTTTGTTGGAGAGGAAAGAACTTTGTTAGAGAGGGTACGAACTTTGTGAGAGGGTATACGAACTTTCTTAAAGGGGGTACGAACTACGTTAGAGATGGTACAAACTTTGTTAGAGAGGGTACGATTTTTGTTAGAGAGGGTACGAACTTTGTGAGTGGGGTTACGAACTTTGTTAGAGATGGGATGAACTTTCTTAAAGGGAGTACGAACTATTTTAGAGATGGTACGAACTTTGTGAGAGGGGGTACAAACTTTGGGAGAAGGCGTACGAACTTTGTTAGAGTGGGTACGAACTTTGTTCGTGATGGTACGAACTTTGATTGAGAGTGTACGAACTTTGTTAAAGAGGGTACGAACCTTCTTAGAGGGGGTACGAACTTTGGTAGAGATGGTACAAGCTTTGTTAGAGAGGGCACGAACTTTGTGAGAGGGGGTACAAACTTTCTTAGAGAGGGTATGAACTTTGGTAGAGAGGGTACGAACTTTGTTAGAGAGGGTACGAACTTTGTTAGAGAGGGTACAAAATTTGTTAGAGAGGGTGCGAAGTTTGTGAAAGGGGTTACGAACTTTGTTAGAGAGGTGCAAACTTTGTTAAAGAGGGTATGAACTTTCTTAGAGGGGCTACAAACTTTGTTAGAGATGGTAGGAACGTTGTTAGAGAGGGTACAAACTTTGTGAGTTGGGGTACGAACTTTGTTAGAGAGGGTATGAACTTTGTGAGAGGGGTTATGAACTTTGTTATAGATGGTACGAACTTTATTAGAGATGGTACGAACTTTGTTAGAGACGGTATGAATTTGTTAGAGAGGTCCGAACTTTGTTAGAGAGGGTGCAAACTTTGGGAGAAGGCGCACAAACTTTGTTAGAGTGGGTACGAACTTTGTTAGAGATGGCACGAACTTTGTGAGAGGGGTGATTACTACTCGAAAGTGCTATTTTTTAAGCTTGTAATTAACTCTTTGAAACACTTTTGAGTAGTAGTTATTACCTTTTAACCCAATTAACATATTAAGGACCCTTGCAATCAATTCTAATCAAATTGTGTTAAGTTTTGGTGTTTTTGATAGCTTTTTGCTCACCAAAGCAATCCAAGAATGAGGGAGATCTGTATATAGTTCATTGCAAAGCTTTTGGAAGTTCAAATTCATGAAGAACCAAGCTTTGGAGCTCCATAACCCTTTGCCAAAGTCGTTCAACAGCATGCAAGGAGGGGAGCAAAGAGAAATCTGCCATGAAGCAAAACAAAGGACAGCAGCTGCAGTCTTCTTGGGCACTTTTGGAGTACTTCCCGGAGTCCATTTTCTACATTCTATATACCATTTCAAAGCTCAGGAAGTCAAGAATCCAATGTTTCAAATGATGCATGATTCGGAGTTGAAATGAAGAAGTTACAGCCATTGGAATCCGATCACTCCAAGTTGAAGGAAAATTTCGCATGGTTGCGAAATTTTGTCCTTTTGCTGCGAAATTTCGCAGCCCTTTTTGGACAGCTGTGAAACACCTCCTGAAGCTTCCCGATATTTGCGATCGACATCTTAAGATTTTTTTGCTTTAGATATTTGATGTCTAAATCCCCAAACTCTCCTTGTAACCCACCTATCATAGAATTCCTTAATCTTTAAGAGAAAATGGTGAATAACCCCATATATATATGTTTGTAATTTTCCATTGAAAAGGACGGGAAAGCTTGTTCTCAGACAACTTTTGTATAGTTTATGAAGGAAGTAAAGTTCAGGGGTTTTTCTATACCTTACCTTCCCATTTTGATTGTATTTTCGTAATAGCCAAACAAGCTCTGAGGAAGTTTCCTCAGAGAATGAGTGACTAAGCTTTTAATTCCTTGGAGCTAAGGTTTCCGGGGATGGTTCCAACTGCAAGAATTGGTAGTTTTGTTGTTTCAGCCATTAATGAAGAGTAAGTGCCACCCATTAATGATTTCTATGTTTTTAGTTAACTTAAAACACCTTGCAATTCACCTGAGCCAACACTTGGTAAGGCAAGTGATCTCCGTCCATGGAGATGCACTAGTTTACCTCTTGCGAGCTTCTGGGAGGTGACTTGAAGGTGGGATTTTCTTGAATTGCCAACACTTGGTAAGCTTTTCGACTCTAAGGAGACATCCATTAGTTATCTCTTGCGAGCTTGAGAAGGGAAGTCCAAGGTTAATGATCACCTTGAATGGCAAATGCTAGGTGAGAGGCACGAGCCATTCCAAGTTGCATCAATGAGAAGGAGTTAGTGCTGAAATCCATTAAAGGGTAGCATCTGTACAACACCGGTTAGAGGATTAACTATATGTTAATTCTCTAATGCGAGGAAAGGAACCAAGTGACCGGAGCTCTGTTTTTGCATGAGAAACCTCCCCTGTGAACCTAAACCTCCAAGGAATGCTTTTCTTCATAAGTAATTTCCATTACTTTCTTTTTAGTTAGCTTGAAACTAAACCTTTTACAACCAAAGTTTGCGTTTTCTTCTTAAGCTAACCTTGAAACGAAAAAGCACCAAAATAACTATGAATTGGTATCAGTTGTGAGTTGAAAACCCTTCCCAGTGAACGATCCTAGAGCCATTATGCTATATTAGCTAAAGCTATCCCAATGCATGGTGATATAGGTTATAAATTTTGTTGATTACTCCCTCAATCAAGGAGCACCAGCTGGACGTGAATCAGCTGAGACACCAATTGGGCATGAATCAAATGGCGCCGTTGCCAGGGAAGGTGCCAACTTCACAGTGATATTATTTCAGCACACTTATGGTTTTCATCACAAGTTTGGTGAATTTTCTTTCACTTTACTAACTCTTTTAGTTGTTTCTTTTACTCATTTATATTCTAACATAGCTCTTAATTTAGTTTCAGTTAATTTAAGTCTTTTTGGTAGTTTTGTTCTTTTTTGTTTTCCTCTGTTTTCGTTTCCCCTGTTTTCGTTTTTTTTTCTTAGTTACAGTTGATACTAGTTGTGTATGCCAAATTGGGTATGAGATAGTGGAGGAAGGCTTGTGAAACTTGAAACACCTCATAACAAGGAGTTGGAATTGAGCTTGAACATCATGGAAGCTACACCTGAGGATCAGCATAGTCACCATGTCCATCAAGACAATCCAAACGAATTTAGATCAATGAGGGACCGCATGCATCCACCTCATATGAGTGCACCGTCATGTATAGTGCCCCCTACGGAGCAGCTAGTTATCAGACCGCATATTGTTCCACTTCTCTACCCCTTTCTTAGTACCGATTACTACTCAAAAAATGCTCTTTTATAGCTTGAAATTAACTGTTTTAAACACTTTTGAGTAGTAGTTATTACCTTTTAACTCAATTGGCACATTAAGGATCCTTGCAAATGTGTGTAATTAGTTTTTGGCTAAGTTTGGTGTTTTTGTTAGCTTTTTGACTATTGAAGTGAGCCAAGAATGAGGGAGAATTCTGTATAGTCCATGCCAAAGCAAGTGGAAGCTCAAACACATGAAGAATCCAAGTTTTGGAGAGCTTCGTAGCCTTTGCCAAATCAATCAAGTATGCAAGAAAGAGAATCAAAGAAGAAATCTAACATCCAGCAATTTCACAAGGCATTGCAAAATTTTTGCAAACTTGGGAAATTTTCACAAACTTGCGAAATGCCAAGAAAAATTTCACAAGCCTTGCGAAAATCCCCTTGTGTAATTTTCAAATATTTTTCACCGACTCCATTAGATTTTTATCTAGAGATATTTTGTGTAATTACCTATTTTCTCCTTATAATCAACCAATGATAGGTTTGCTTAGTTAGGAAGGTTGGAAAAACCTCTCTATATATTTTTTTGCATCGTTTGTAATCAGATAGAATATCATATAGAATATACAAAGCCTTGCTTTGCCTTACCTTTTCATTTTGTTTTTCATTTTCTTTCTAGCCAAACAACCTCTGAGGATGTTTTCCCAGAGGATGGGTGGCTAGGCTTTTCGTTTCTTAGACTGAGAGAAGCTAGGTAAAGGATCCAGATACAAAGGTGGGAGTTTTCCTTACTTTAAATGAGGAGAGTTGTTACCCGTTAATGGTTTATGTAACTTAAAATCCCTTAAAATCACCTGGGCCAATACTTGGTAAGCTTTTCGGACTCCATGGAGATCCATTAGTTATCATTTACGAGCCTCTGGAAGGTGGTTTAAAGGTAGGATTATCTGGAATGGTCCATACTTGGTAAGCTTAGCAGACTCCATGGAATCCATGGAAGTCTAGTAGTTATCATTTACGAGCCTTTGACGGATATTCCAAGGTTAGAATTACCTTGAATGGTCCATACTTGGTAAGCTTAGCAGACTCCATGGAATCCATGGATGTCTAGTAGTTATCATTTACGAGCCCTTGGAAGATGATTCACAGTGAGAGGTCTTTAGTGTTTAAAACCATTAAAGGGAAGCAACTACAATTTTTCATGAACCAGTTGGGTCAAATCTTATTTGCTAAATACTTACCGGTTCGGGAGATAACCATCCTTTATGTTATTATCCCCAACGCGAGGAAAAGATCCGGAATCTCTCTCTTTGTGTACGGAACCTGAACCTAGTGACCTAAAACTCCAAGAAACCCTTTTCTTTGTAATCAATTTTAGTTATTATTTTTGGTTGACTTAAAATCAATCTTTTTCACCCAAAATTATGTTTTCTTTTAAAGCTAACTTTTTAAGGAAAAACACCATTTTAGTACTTTAACTAATGTCACGTGTACTATGAAAACCCATCCCTGTGCTTGACCCTAGAGCCACTATACTATGCTAGCTATGCTACCCTAGTGTAAGGTGATTTAGGTTTATTAATTTTATTGATGACACCCGTCTGGGCCAGAATCAAATGGAACAGCCGCTATGGGACGAAGCAAATGGCGCCGTTGCCGAGGATGGTGCCACAGTACAGTGATATGACCTTTCCAGAATACTTGTGATCTTCATCACAAGTTTGGTGATTTTTCTTTTCTTTTACTAACTCTTTTTATTTGTTCATTTTTATTAGTCTCTGTTTTAGTTTATCTATTATCTAGTCTCAGTTAATCTTAATTTTTTTTCTCTAGAATTGTTTGTCTTTTGTTTTCTTTGTTTTTGTTTTTGTTTCAGTAATTACTAGTTATGCATGCCCTATTGGATACGAGATAGTGGAGGAAGACTAGTGAAGATTGAAACTCCTCGCGAAACAGAGTTAGAATTGTGCTTGAACGTCATGGATACATGCTTGAAGATCAACATAGTCAACATGGTCAGGAGGACAATCTTAATGCATACCGATCCATGAGGGACCGCATGCATCTACTTCATATGAGTGCACCATCATATATAGTGCCTCCTACAGAGCAACTAGTGATCCGACCACATATTGTGCCACTTCTACTTACTTTCCATGGGATGGAAAGTGAGAATCCCTACTCGCATATCAAGGAATTCGAGGAGGTTTGTAATACTTTCTAGGAAGGAAGAGCGTCCATCGACTTGATGAGACTCAAGCTATTTTCTTTCACCCTAAAGGATAAGGCCAAGATTTGGCTTAATTCTCTAAGGCCAAGGAGTAACCGAACTTGGATTGATTTGCAAGCTGAATTTCTCAAGAAATTTTTCCTGACTCATAGGACCAATGACTTGAAAAGGCAAATTTCAAATTTCTCAGCTAAAGAGAATGAGAAATTCTATGAGTGTTGGGAGAGATACATGGAAGCTATCAATGCTTGTCCTCACCATGGCTTTGACACATGGCTATTGGTGAGTTATTTTTACGACGGTATGTCTTCCTCAATGAAGCAACTCTTAGAAACGATGTGTGGAGGAGACTTCATGAGCAAGAATTCGGAGGAAGCCATGGATTTCTTGAGTTATGTGGCTAAAGTTTCAAGGGGATGGGATGAGCCAAATGCCAGAGAAGTGGGAAAAAGGAAATCTCAGCGTAATGCTAAGGCTGGGATGTATACTTTGAATGAAGACATCGACATGAAAGCAAAAATTGCAGTTATGGCAAGAAGATTGGAGGAGCTAGAAATTAAGAAGATGAAAGAAGTGCAAGCCATTTCTGAAACACCAGTGCAAGCTATGTTGTGTTCCATCTATCAATCTTTTGAGCACTTGGGTGTCCTACGATTCCAGTGGTGAGAGAAATGTTTGGGGATCAAGCAAATGTTATTGGACAATTGAAGCCCAATAACAATGCTTCATATGGCAACACCTATAATTCAAATTGGAGGAACCATCCAAATTTCTCGTGGAAGCCGAGGCCACCTCAGTACACGCAATCTGGCCAAGCACCTCAACAAGCTTTGAATCTTGAACAAGCCATTGTGAATCTTAGCAAGGTCGTGGGAGACTTTGTTGGAGACCAGAAATCCATCAATGCTCAGCTCAGTCAAAGAATTGACAGTGTAGAGAGTACATTGAACAAAAGGATGGATGGAATGCAAAACGATCTATCTCAGAAGATAGATAACCTCTAGTACTCAATCTTAAGGCTCACCAACCTCAACACCGTGCATGAGAAAGGAAGGTTTCCTTCTCAACCTCATCAAAACCCCAAGGGAATTCATGAAGTGGAGGCTCTAGAGGGAGAATCATCACAGGTGAGGAAAATCAAAGCAGTAATCACTCTAAGGAGTGGGAAAGAGGTTGATCTGCCTACATCCAAACTAGAGCATGAACTAGAGAGTGAAGCAGAGAAAGAGAAGAGGGAGGAAATCAAAGGAAAGAGAAAAGGGAACAATGCGAAGAAGGAGGACCATGATTCCACTGCGAATAAAGAACCGGAAAGGACCATCATCAAAGAAGATATGATGACCAAACACATGCCTCCACCTTTTCCCTAAGCTTTGCATGGCAAGAAGGGAATCAATAACGCATCAAAAATTCTTGAAGTGTTGAGGCAAGTGAAGGTCAATATCCCTTTGCTAGACATGATCAAACAAGTGCCTACTTATGCAAAATTCCTGAAGGACTTGTGCACTATAAAGAGAGGGTTGAACGTGAACAAGAAAGTCTTCTTGATTGAGCAAGTGCCATCATACAGTGCAAGTCTCTAGTGAAATACAAAGATCCAAGTTGCCCTACCATCTCAGTGATGATTGGAGGGATGTGTGTTGAGAAAGCTTTGTTAGACTTGGGAGCAAGTGTGAATTTGCTACCCTACTCTGCCTACAAGCAATTGGGACTTGGAGAGTTGAAGCCAACATCAATCACTCTATCTCTAGCAGATAGATCTGTGAAGATTCCAAGAGGCATGATTGAAGATGTCCTAGTTCAAGTTGACAAATTCTACTACCCAGTGGATTTTGTTGTTCTTGATATTGACCCGGTTGCTAAAGGAACTAATTATGTTCCTATCATACTTGGAAGACCATTCCTAGCTACATCAAATGGCATCATCAATTGAAAGAATGGAGTCATGCAACTTAAGTTTGGCAACATGACGTTGAAGCTCAATATCTTCTATTTGTTTAGAAAACAATTCCATCCGGAAGAAGAACAAGGACTAGAGGAGGTTTGTATAATTGACAACTTAGTGGAAGAGCATTGTAATCAGAAAATGCTGGAAGAATTGAACGAAAGTCTTGGAGATCTTAATGAAGGGTTACATGAACCCTCAGATTTGCTTACTACTCTGCCCCCTTGGAAGAGGAGAGAAGAAATTCTACCTTTATTCAATGAGGAGGAGACACAAGAAGACGTTAAGAAGGAGTCCCCAAAGCTTGTGCTGAAGCCATTACCCACAGAGTTGAAGTATGCATACCTGGGAGAAAACAAGTAGTGCCCTGTTGTTATCTCTTCACCTCTTACCACTCGTCAGGAGAATTGTCTAATGGAAGTCCTCAGGAGATGTAAGAAGGTGATAGGGTGGCAAATTTCTGATTTGAAAAGGATTAGCCCTTTAGTCTGTACCCATCATATATACATGGAAGAAGAAGCTAAGCCAGTTCGTCAACCACAGAGAAGGTTGAATCCTCACATGCAAGAGGTGGTGGGAGCTAAAGTGCTTAAGCTACTTTAGGCCGGTATTATTTACCCCATGTCAGATAGCCCATGGGTGAGTCCTACACAAGTCGTGCCAAAGAAATCTAGGATCACGGTGGTACAAAATGATAAGGGAGAAGAAATTTCTACACGCCTCACTTCGGGTTGGAGGGTGTGTATTGATTGTGGAAAGTTGAATGTTGTAACAAGGAAGGATCACTTTCTATTGTCGTTCATTGATCAAGTGCTTGAGAGGGTCTCTGGCCATCCATTCAATTGTTTCTTAGATGGCTATTTCGGGTATTTTCAAATAGAAATTGATGTTGAAGACTAGGAGAAAACCACTTTCACATGTCCATTCGGAACCTACGCATATAGGAGAATGCCTTTCAACTTATGCAATGCACCCGCAACATTCTAAAGATGCATGTTAAGCATTTTCAATGATATGGTGGAGCGTATTATGGAAGTCTTTATGGACGATATCACCATATATGGAAGTACGTTTGACAAATGCTTAGTCAACTTGGAAGCTGTTCTGAACCGATGCATTGAAAAAGACTTGGTGCTTAACTGGGAGAAATGCCATTTCATGGTACACTAAGGGATTGTCCTTGGGCATATTATCTCAAAGCAGGGCATTGAAGTGGACAAAGCAAAGGTTGAACTTATCGTCAAGTTGCCATCGCCAACAACTGTCAAAGGAGTAAGGCAATTCCTTGGCCATATTAGGTTCTACAGGAGGTTTATCAAAGATTTCTCTAAACTTGCAAGGCCTCTTTGTGAACTATTGGTGAAGGATGCTAAATTTGTATGGGATGAGAGATGTCAACGGAGTGTTGAAGAACTGAAGCTATTTCTGAAAATCACTCCAATAGTAAGAGCTCTCAACTGGCAACTGCCCGTTGAAGTGATGTGCGATGCCAGTGACTTTGCTATAGGAGCTGTTTTTGGGCAAAGAGAAGATGGAAAGCCTTATGTGATCTACTATGCGAGCAAAACGCTGAATGAAGCGCAAAAAAACTACATAACCACAGAGAAAGAATTGTTGGCTGTAGTTTTTGCCTTAGACAAATTTTGTGCTTACTTGGTGGGGTCTTTCATTGTGGTTTTCACTGATCACTCAGTTTTGAAGTATCTATTGACTAAGCAAGATGCAAAAGCAAGGCTAATTATATGGATTCTCTTGCTTTAAGAGTTCAATCTTCAGATTAAAGACAAGAAATGAGTGGAGAATGTGGTTGCCGACCATCTGTCAAGGCTAACCATCGCACATAATTCCCATAGTTTGCCTATTAATGATGATTTTCCAGAGAAGCCACTCATGTTGATGGAAGTCGCTCCTTGGTATGCTCATATTGCTAACTATCTAGTTACCGGAGAAGTTCCAAGTGAGTGGAAAGCACAAGATAAGAAGCACTTCTTTGATAAAATTCATGCCTATTATTGGGAAGAGCCATTTCTATTTAAATATTGTGCGGATCAAATAATACGGAAGTGCATCCCTGAACAAGAGCAACAGGGGATCCTCAGTCATTGCCACAAAAGCATATGTGGAGGCCACTTTGCTTCTCAGAAAATAGCCATGAAGGTATTGCAATCGGGTTTTTGCTGGCCATCATTTTTCAAAGATGCCCACACCATGTGCAGGAGCTATGATAGATGCCAAAGGCTTGGGAAGTTAACACGCAGGAACATGATGCCTTTGAACCTCATTTTAATAGTTGATCTTTTCGATATCTGGGGCATTGACTTCATGGGACCTTTCCCTATGTCCTTTGGCTACTCCTACATCTTGGTGGGAGTAGATTATGTTTCAAAATGGGTTGAAGCAGTCCCGTGCAAACACAATGATCATAAAGTTGTTCTCAAGTTTCTAAAGGAGAACATCTTCTCAAGATTTGGGGTACCCAAAGCTATAATCAGTGATGGGGTACTCATTTTTGTAACAAGCCGTTCGAAACTCTCTTAGCCAAGTACGGGGTGAAGCATAAGGTAGCTACACCTTACCACCCTCAGACTTCGAGGCAAGTAGAGTTAGCAAATCGGGAGATCAAAAACATACTGATGAAGGTGGTGAATACGAGCAGAAGAGATTGGTCTGTTAAGCTTCATGATTCATTGTGGGCGTACAAAATAGCTTACAAGACCATTCTTGGGATGTCTCCTTATTGCTTTGTCTATGGCAAAGCATGCCATCTCCCTATGGAAGTGGAATACAAAGCTTGGTGGGCAATCAAGAAGCTCAACATGGACTTGAACAAAGCCGAGATGAAGAGGTTCTTAGACCTTAATGAGATGGAGGAATTGAGAAATGACGCCTACAATAATTCAAACATTGCAAAATAAAGATTGAAGAGGTGGCATGATCAGTTAGTCTCCTACAAAGAATTCCAGAAGGGACAAAGAGTCTTACTCTATGACTCTAAGCTTCACATCTTCCCAGGAAAGTTGAAGTCTAGGTGGATAGGTCCTTTTACTATTCAACAAGTGCATTCAAATGGAATAGTGGAACTACTCAATTGCAATAGTACCGGGAGTTTCAATGTCAATGGCCATCAACTCAAGCCATTTGTGGAGCCTTTTTCTCGAGACAAGGAGGAAATCACCCTTCTTGAGCCACATCAAGCTTAACAAGATAAGTGGTTAGATGGACTTAGTCTGTCAAAAGACATTAAGTCCATATTTTTGTTTTTTTTGTTTTAATGTTGATTTAAAGTTTTATTGATTTAGTACTTGTTTTAATTATAATTTCATGCTTTAAGTTAATTTTGTTGTAATTTAACTTAATTTTTTATGATCAATTGCAGGCGAATTCCAAAACAAATGGGAAAAACCTTTAAAAAAATTTGGAGGAGGAAAAACAGAGCATTTCGCACACCTTGCGAAAATTTCGCAAGGCTTGCGAAAATCAGAAACACCTTGCGAAAATCCAAAACAGCTTACGAAAATTTCGCTAGGCAATTTTGAAAATTTTGCACACCTTGCTTTGCTTTGCGAAATTAAAAAGCCTTGCGAATCTATTTCGCAACCTGAGAACCCATTTTGCAACCTTGCGAATTCCAACAGTCACTCAAAACTCTATTTAAAGTCTCTAGTCCTATTTCATTTTGCACACCCATCTAGCCATTACGAAAACAGGTTCCACCTTGTGACGCCCAATCTTCCATCATTTTTTCTCCATTGGATGTCCCATGGCCACCCATCTGAAGAGGCGGTTCCATTTCGGACATGGCGTGGATTAGAGGAGACCATACCGACAAAGCCTCTCCTCCGCGGGATTCGACATCTTAGGCCCTTGAGGCCCCGACCATTCCATCTTCTGAGGATGGAGTGCCCTCTAGTCCTCCTCAGCGTAGATACGAGACACGGAGACCATCGACTACACCCAGGGCGATTTCTTCGCGCCCTGAGAGCCCAGTACATCGCACTCCAACTAAGAGGGCCAAGACTTTAGGCCTCAGAGAGTTGTTTACACCTTCTTAGCTCCCTTCTGGCATGACACTAGAAGCCATCATCAAACGACCCATGATCGCAGTGCCGCCTATTGAGGGCAATTCAGATTGTACAGCTAGAGAATTCCATTCCGAGCTATATTTTGATTTGGAGATTTTTTTACAACAGCCGGAGCTTCAGGATTCATTCAGACTGCTCCAGAGGTACCATCTCAAGCACCTTATGACCCCTCGAGAGTTTTTCTACCCGAGAGTGGCATTAGACTTCTATTAGTCTATGACTACTCGTGGCGTCCGGAGGCCTACTGCCATTCACTTCAGCATTAACGGACGCTAGGGTATCCTAAAGGCTCTCCACATTCCATACGAGCCAATGATCCAACAGACTTCCGAGAGTGGTCCCTTATATCTCAGAGGGACATGGTCCACATCCTATCCAGGGGGACCTCGGCAGATTCAATTCTTCTATGTAAGGAGCTTCCACCTAGGATGCTCCTAATAGATGTGTTGTTGCGGTCCAACCTTTTCCCTCTTCAGCATTTAGCAGAGAGGTGAGGAGCTATCTTGGACGCTTTATTTAGGATATTAGAGGGTTCCTATTTCGGGCCACATCATTTGATTATGGCCTCTCTCCTCCACTTTGAGAAGAAGGTTCATAGGAAGAAGCTCCAAAGGGCCAACACTATTCCACTACTGTTTCCGCGATTGCTCTATCACATATTGGAGCATATGGGCTATCATACGGAGTCTCACCTTTAGCGCTGTTGCCTTTGTCGAGAGCGATTCACTCTCGACAAATGGACACAATTGGCGGGCTATTCGGTACCTCTAGGAGCCCCACCCAGGCCATCACCTTTAGTGTCACCACAAGCTGAGCAGACACAGCAGGATGAGCTTCCCACGGAGTTAATACCACCTGCCCCTGCAGCACCTATGCTTGAGGCCACTTAGATTGCTCCTCCTACCCCTGCCACTATTCCACCAGATGCACCTTCTACATCTGAGGCCTTCATCACCATTTCTGCCACAGAGTTTCGTGCCATGATACATACTTTCCAGACATTGTGCACCACACACAATGCTCTATTCCAGTAGATGGATGCTATGCGTGCTCAGTAGGACCAGCATACTGCTATCCTTCATCAGATTCAGCAGCATCTGGGTATTCTACCATCACCTCAGGCTGATATTCCTGGACCATCAGAGCCCATAGCTCCTATTGAGCAGACTGCTCCAACTGAGCAGACTACTCTAGATGAGCAGCCTACTAGAGCAGAGGCCACCTTAGATGCATCATCTCCACATGACCTTACTACTTGATCATCTCTTTATCTTAGTATTCACGTATTATATTAGTAGATATAGTTTCATGTTTTGATGTTTTATATTCTAGGATTGGATGTATTACATGATCATATCTTATATTGTACTTTCTCAGAGTAATATTTAGACATCATTTCTGATTATTTTTATCATTCTTCTATTTCCGCTTCTGATTACTCGTGTTTGTTCTTTTTTAATCATGTGGTTTCTCTTATACGACTCAGACTCCAGGTCACTCAGGAGGTACCACTTCCTCCCTTTATTTTTAATCGCTCTTGCCACATTGAGGGCAATGTTGATCTTGGTTGGGGGGAGAGTTGAGGAAGGAAGTTTTGGTAATAATGCTAGGTTAATTTGTTAACTTAGTTACTTTTTGCTTAATTTTAAAAGTTTTTACTCTAGTCTCCATGGTTATTAAGGAAAAATTATCAAAATAAAATGGGAGAAATTGAATTCTTGCTTTTTAACAAAATTATCAGAGTTTGTTTTATGCTTATTGAAGTTGATAAATTATTGAAACTCCTATTGAATTCAACCTTATTTCTTCCACTTTAATCTTACCACACTGTGCACATTAGGTTCCGTTTATAAGATGAAAAACTATCTTATCCCCTAAACTTAGGAAAATTTTGACTTGGTGCCTTTGAGCTCATGTTAATAGTGTTGGGACACCTTATCTAAGGCCAATGAGCCTTCAAAAAAAAAAAAAAAAAGAAAAAAAAAAGAACAAAGTGTTACACTTGCCTTGAAACCTAAGCAAGGTCCGAGGGGTATATGGTGAAAATTTTTAAAACCTAGTGCCCTAAGCCTTCATTGGTTGGGAATCACCGACCTCAATGCTTGTTACAAGGGTGAATAGGTGAAGTTTAACATATTGTAGGTGCTTGGGTATTAGAAGTTCAATTTCAAAAGTCTGGGGTGAAATCTGAGGAGTTAGTGGTCGAAAGATCCTTAAAGCTTGATGCCCTAAACCTTAATTGGTTGGGAGTCATCGATGGACCCCCATTACATGGACGCTTTAGAAAACAATACCTTAAGCATTGCACTCCTACAATGAAAAAAATTGTGAAATAAAAGAGGTGCGTTCTTAGCCTATTAGAGGTTGGTCAGTTTGCCAAGGTTTGAGAAAGAACTAGGTTGGGGGGAGAGAATAGTTTGACATACTATAATCGGGAACTAATAAGCTTAACACTGAGTTTTCTATGGAAGAGTAAGGATTGGACCTTTTGGAGTGGAAATGCTTTTGATGCTTAAATTTGCATAATGCCTACTCTTTATAAATTGTGATTGGGCAAGATATTTGATGACTCTTGTTGAAGGTTGGGTTTTATCTCTTTGATGTTCCATGAGAGAGTATGTTCTGCATCATGCCACTTGAAAATTTTTTTGAGTGATTAGCATGATTTTGTAAATTATTTTACTGTCTATTTTTCTTTTTCTCCCCTTCATTGCTAAGGGACTAGCAATATGTCGGTTAAGGGGAGTGATTACTACTCAAAAAGTGCTCTTTTATAGCTTGAAATTAACTTTTTTAAACACTTTTGAGTAGTAGTTGTTACCTTTTAACTCAATTGGTAAATTAAGGACCCTTGCAAATGTTTCTAATCAGTTTTTGGCTAAGTTTGGTGTTTTTGTTAGCTTCTTTTATCATTGAAACGAGCCAAGAATGAGGGAGAATTCTGTATAGTCCATGGCAAAGCAAGTGGAAGCTCAAACACATGAAGAATCCAAGTTTCGGAGAGCTTTGTAGCCTTTTCCAAATCAATCAAGTATGCAAGGGAAAGAATCAGAGAAGAAATCTAACATCTAGTAATTTCGCAAGGCATTGCGAAATTTTCGCAACCTGGCGAAATGCCAAAATGAATTTCGCAAGGCTTGCGAAACCAAGACTAAGGAAAATGGAATTTCGCAACCCTTTGAGAAATTTTCGCAACCTTGCGAAATGCTAAGCGAAATTTCACAAGCCTTGCAAAAATCCCCTTGTGTAATTTTCAAATATTTTTCTCCGACTCCGTTAGATTTTTATCTCGAGATATTTTATGTAATTACTTATTTTCTCCTTGTAATCAACCAATGATAGGTTTGCTTAGTTAGGAAGGTTAGAAAAACCTCTTTATATATTCTTTTGCATCATTTGTAATCAGATAGAATATCATATAGAATATACAAAGCCTTGCTCTGCCTTACTTTCTCTTTTTTTTTTTTCCATTTTCTTTATAGCCAAACAACCTCTGAGGATGTTTTCCCAGATGATGGGTGGCTAGGCTTTTCGTTTCTTGGACTGAGAGAAGCTAGGTAAAAGATCCAAATACAAAGGTGGGATTTTCCTTGCTTTAAATGAGGAGAGTTGTTACCCGTTAATAGTTTTTGTTTCTTTTTTTGTATCATAAAATCCCTTAAAATCACCTGGGCCAATACTTGGTAAGCTTTTCAGACTCCATGGAGATCCATTAGTTATCATTTACGAGCCTTTGGAAGGTGGTTTAAAGGTAGGATTATCTAGAATGGTCCATACTTGGTAAGCTTAGTAGACTCCATGGAATCCATGGAAGTCTAGTAGTTATCATTTATGAGCCTTTGACGGATATTCAAAGGTTAGAATTACCTTGAATGGTCCATACTTGGTAAGCTTAGCAGACTCTATGGAATCCATGGATGTCTAGTAGTTATCATTTACAAGCCATTGGAAGATGATTCACAGTGAGAGGTCTTTAGCTTTTAAAACCATTAAAGGGAAGCAATTATAGTTTTTCATGAACCAGTAGGATCAAATCTTATTTGCTAAATACACACCAGTTCGAGAGATAACCATCCTTTCTGTTATTATCCCCAGCACGAGGAAAAGATCCGGAATCTCCCCATTTGTGTGAGGAACCTAAACCTAGTGACCTAAAACTCTAAGAAACCCTTTTCTTTGTAATCAATTTCAGTTATTATTTTTGGTTGACTTAAAATCAATCTTTTTCACTCAAAATTATGTTTTCTTTTAAATCTAACTTTTTAAGGAAAAGCACCATTTTAGTACTTTAACTAATGTCACGTGTACTATGAAAACCCATCCCTGTGTTCGACCTTAAAGCCACTATACTATGTTAGCTATGCTACCCTAGTGTCAGGTGATTTAGATTTATAAATTTTGTTGATGACACCTGTCGGGGTAGAATCAAATGGAACAGTCGCTATAGGACGAATCAAGTACTCGCCGGGATTCTACCTTTCCCAGTACTCACTTAGATTCTACCTTTCTCGACACTCCCCTAGATTTTACTCCTTTCCCGGTACTCGCCCAGATTCTACCTTTCCTAGTACTCACCCAGACTCTACCCTTTTCTTGGTACTCGCTCGGATTCTACCTTTGTCGGTACTCTCTGGGATTCTTCCTTTCTCGATAGTCATCGGTATTCTATCCCTTTTCCAGTACACGCTTGGATTCTACCTTTTTCGGTACTCACCTAGATTTTTCCCTTTTCCCGGTACTTGCCCGAATTCTACCTTTCCCAGTACTCACCCGGATTCTACCCCTTTCCTTGTATTCGCCAGGATTCTACCTTTCCTAATACTCATTCGGATTCTACTTTTCTCGATACTCCCTTAAATTCTACCCCTTTCCTAGTACTCGCTCGAAATCTACGTTTCCCGGCACTCGCCCAGAGTATAATTTTTTCGACACTCACCCGAATTCTACCTTTCTCGGTACTCCCCTGGATTCTACCCCTTTCCTGGTACTGGTCCGGATTCTACCTTTTCTCGGTACTCACCCGGATTCTACCCCTTTCCCGGTACTCCCCCATATTCTACACCTTTCCTGGTAATCGCCCAAATTCTACCTTTTCCGGTACTCCCCCGGATTCTACGTTTCTTGGTACTCCCCCAGATTCTACCCCTTTCCTAGTACACATCCAAATTGAACCTTTCCCGGTACTCCCTTGAATTCTTCCCCTTTCCTAATACTCGCCGAGATTTTATCTTTCCTGGTACTCACCTGAATTCTACCCGTTTCCTAGTACAAGTTCAGATTCAACCTTCCCCGGTACTCTCCCGGATTCTACCCCTTTCCTGGTACTAGCTCGGATTCTACCTTTCAGGTACTCACCCGGATTCTACCCTTTTCCTAGTACTCGCCCGGAATCTACCTTTCCTGGTACTCGCCAGAATTTTACCCCTTTCCTGGTACTTCCCAAATTCTATCTTTCCCTGTATTTCCCCGGATTCTACCTTTCTCGGTACTCACTGAGATTCTACCCCTTTTCCGGCGCTTGCTTGGATTCTACCTTTTTTGGTACTCACCCGGATTCTACCCCTTTCCTGGTACTCACCCAGATTCTACCTTTTCCGGTGCTCACCCGGATTCTACCCCTTTCTCAGTATTCTCAGGATTTTAACATTCCCGATACTCAACCAGATTCTACCTTTTTCGATACTCACCGGGATTCTACCCCTTTCCCGGTACTCAAGTAGATTCTATCTTTCTCGGTACTCACCTAGAGACTACCCCTTTCCCATTACTAGCCCGAATTCTACCTTCCTCGGTACTCACCCGGATTCTACCCTTTCCCCGGTACTCGCCCAAATTCTACCTTTCCCAGTACTTGCTCGGATTCTACCTTTGTTGGTACTCCCCCGGATTTTACCCTTTTCCCGATACTCACTAGGATTCTATCATTCTCGGTACTCACCCGGATTTTACCCCTTTCTTAGTACTCGTCTAGATTCTACCTTTCCCGGTACTCACCCAGATTTTACCCCTTTTTGGGTACTCGCCCGGATTTTACCTTTCCCGGTACTCCCCCGGATTTTATACCTTTCCCTATACTTCCCTAAATTCTACCTTTCTTGGTACTCCCTGGGATTCTACCTTTCTTGATACTCCCCGGGATTCTACCTTTCTCGGTGCTCCCCTAGATTCTACCCCTGATTCGTCCCCAATTGGTGTTCTGATTGATTCAGATCAATCAACTGATGTACCTTTGATTCAATCCTCAGACGGGAGTTATCAAAAAAATTTATAAACCTATTTTACCATATACCAGGGTAGCACTAGCTAGCATAGTATAGTGGCTCTAGGATCGTCCACAGAGATGGGTTTTCACTTCACAATTGATATTAGTTCAAAAGCTGAATTGGTGGTTTTCCTTTCCAAGGTTAACTTTAAAAGAAAACATAAGTTTGAATGGAAATGGATGGTTTTAAGCTAACCAAACATAAAGTAACTAAAAGTAACTAGAAAGAAAGATGTTTCTTGGGATTTCAGGTCACTAGGATCAGGTGCCAATACAAAAGAGGAGATTCCAGTCACTTGTTTCTTTTCCTCGCGTTGGGGATTTAACATATAGTTATTTCCAGAACCGGTGTGGTACAGATGCTTACCATTAATGGTTTCAACACTAAATCCTTCTCACTGATACACCTTGCAATGGCTCATGCCTCTCACCTAGCATTTGCCATTCAAGGTGATCTTTAACCTTGGATTATCCTTCAAAAGCTCGCAAGAGATAACTAATGGATGTCTCCTTGGAGTCTAAAAGCTTACCAAGTGTTGGCTATTCTAGAAAATCCTACCTTTGAATCACCTCCCAAAGGCTCGCAAGAGATAAACTAGTGCATCTCAATGGATGGAGATCACTTGCCTTACCAAGTGTTGACCCAGGTGATTAAAAGGCGTTTTAAGTTAACTAAAAATATAGAAACCATAAACGGGTGACACTTTCTTTTCATTAAAAATTGAAACAACAAAAACTCACGCTTATGTAGCCGGCACCTTACTTAGCTTCCTTCACCCAAGAAATAAAAAGCCTAGCCACTCATCCTCTGAGGCCTCAGAGGATGTTTGGCTAGAAAGAAAATGAAAAAAGAGAAAACAAAGATGAGACAGAAAAAGCAGAGCAAGTGCTTTGCATAATATATTGATCAATCCTACCTATCTACATGATTATTTTTACAACGGATGCAAGAGAACATATATAGGGAAGTTTTTCCAACCTTCCTAGCTAAGTAATCCTATGATTGGTGGATTACAAGGAGAAAATAGGGATTTTATACAAAAATATCTGAAGAAAATATCAAACGGAGTCGGTCGCAAATATCTGGAGATTGCACAAGTGGATTTCGCAACATGCAAAATTGTCTTTCAGCTTTGGCGCAGTTGTCTTCCAATGGCCATAACTTCTTCATTTCAACTCCAATTTTCACACCGTTTAAAGCGTTGGATTCTTGACTTCCTGAGATTTGAAATGGTATATAGCATGTAGAAAATGAACTCCAGTAAGTGCTCCAAAAGTGCGAAAGAAGACTACAGCTGTTGTCCTCTATTTTTCTTCATGATTTCCTTCTCTCTATTTTTCCTCCTTGCATGCTGGTGAACGACTTTGGCAAAGGGTTATGAAGCTCCAAAGCTTGGTTCTTCATGAATTTGAGCTTCCAAATTTTTTGCCATGAACTATATACAGATCTCCCTCGTTCTTGGATTGCTTTGGTGAGCAAAAAGCTATCAAAAACACCAAAACTTAACACAATTTGATTAGAAATGATTGCAAGGGTCCTTAACATGCCAATTGAGTTAAAAGGTAATAACTACTACTCAAAAGTGTTTAAAAGAGTTAATTACAAGCTTACAAAATAGCACTTTCGAGTAGTAATCAACCCCTTTCTCGGTACTCGCTGGGATTCTATCTTTCCCAATACTCACTCGAATTCTACCCATTTCCCAGTACTCCCCCGGATTCTACACCTTTCCTAGAACTCGAACAGATTCTACCTTTATTGGTACTCCCCTGGATTTTACGTTTCTCGGTACTCCCCAAGATTCTACCCCTTTCCCGGTACTTGTTAGGATTTTATCCTTCCCGGTACTCCCTCAGATTCTACACCTTTCCCGGTGTACTCATTGGGATTTTATATTTCCCGGTACTCACCCGGATTCTACCCGTTTCCCGGTACTCATCCAAATTCAACCTTTCCTAGTACTCCCCCGGATTCTACCTTTCTCGGTACTCACCCGAATTCTACCCCTTTCCGGTACTCGTTCGGATTCTCCCTTTCCAGTACTCACACCGAGTCTACCCCTTTCCCGGTACTCGCCCAGAATCTACCTTTCCTGGTACTTGCCCGAATTCTACCTCTTTCCCAGTACTTTCCGGATTCCATCTTTTCCTAGTATTTTCCTAGATTCTATCTTTCCCGGTACTCACTGAGATTCTACCCCTTTCCCGGTACTTGCTTGGATTCTACCTTTTTTCGTACTCACTCCGATTCTACCCCTTTCTCGGTGCTCACTCGGATTCTACCTTTTCCGGTGCTCACCCAGATTCTACCCCTTTCTCGGTACTCCCAGGATTCTACCTTTCCCAGTACTCAACCGGATTCTACCTTTGCCAGTACTCACCCGAATTCTACCCTTTCCCGATACTCACCAGGATTCTATCTTTCCCGGTACTCACCCGAATTCTACCCCTTTCCCGGTACTAGCCCGAATTCTAACTTTCTCGGTACTCACCTGAATTCTACCCTTTTCTTGGTACTCATCCAGATTCTACCTTTCCTAGTACTCACTCGGATTCTACCCCTTTTTGGGTACTCGCCCGAATTTTACCTTCCTGGTACTCCCCTAGATTCTACACCTTTCCTAGTACTCGCTCGAATTCTACCTTTCTTGGTACTCCCTCGGATTCTTTCCCTTTCCTGATACTCGTCCAGATTCAACCTTTCCTAATACTCCCCCGGATTCTACCCCTTTCCCGGTACTCGTCCTGATTCTACCTTTCGCGGTACTCACTTGAATTCTACCCTTTTCCCAGTACTCGTCCCAATTCAACCTTTCCTGGTACTCTCCCCGAATTCTACGCCTTTCCCAATACTTTCCCGGATTCTACCTTTCCCAATACTCACCCGAATTCTACCTCTTTCTGGTACTCGCCCGGATTCTACCTTTCCAATACTCACCCGGATTCTACCCCTTTCCCGGTACTCACCCGGAAACTACCTTTCCTGGTACTCGCCCGAATTCTAGCCCTTTCCCAGTACTTCCCAAATTCTATCTTTCCCTATATTTCCTCGGATTCTACCTTTCTCAGTACTTACCGAGATTCTATCCCTTTCCCGGTACTCACTCGGATTCTACCCTTTTGCCGATACTCACCGGGATTCTATCTTTCTAGTTACTTACCCGGATTCTACCCCTTTTCCGGTACTCGTCCGGATTCAACCTTCCCAGGTACTCCCCTGGATTCTACGCCTTTCCCGGTACTCTCCCAGATTCAACTTTTCCCGGTACTCACCCGAATTCTACCCCTTTTCGGTACTAGCCCGAATTCTACCTTTCCAGTACTCACCCGGATTCTACCCCTTTCCTGGCACTCGCCCGAAATCTACCTTTCCTTGTACTCGCCCAAATTTTACCCCTTTCTCAGTAATTCCTGGATTCTATCTTTCCCTGTATTTCCCTTTATTCTAACTTTCCCGATATTCACTGAGATTCTACCTCTTTCCCGGAACTTGCTTGGATTCTACCCCTTTCTCAGTACTCGCTCAGATTCTACCTTTCCTTGTGCTCACCTAGATTCTACCCCTTTCCTGGTATTCCAAGGATTCTACTTTTTCCGGTACTCAACCGAATTCTACCTTTGTCGGTACTCACCCAGATTCTACCTCTTTCCCGGTACTCACTAGGATTCTATATTTCCCAGTACTCATCAGGATTCTATTTTTCCCGGTATTCACCAGAATTCTACCCATTTCCTGGTACTAGTCCGAATTCTACCTTTCTCGGTACTCACCCGGATTCTACCCCTTTCTCGGTACTCGCCCGAATTCTACCTTTCCCAAAACTCGTCTGGATTCTACTTTTGCCGGTACTTTTTGAATTCTACCCCTTTCCCGGTACTCACTGGAATTCTATCATTCCTGGTACTCACTCGGATTCTACCTCTTTCTCAGTACTCATCTAGATTCTATCTTTCCCGGTACACACTTGAATTCTACCCCTTTTCGGGTGCTCACCCGAATTTTACCTTTCCCGGTACTCTCCCGGATTCTACACCTTTCCCAGTACTCGCTCGGATTCTACCTTTCTCGGTGCTCCCCCGAATTCTACCCCTTTCTCGGTACTCGCCGGGATTCTATCTTTCCCGATGCTCCCCCGAATTCTACGCCTTTTCCGGTACTTCCTCGAATTCTACGCCTTTCCCGATACTCGGTCGGATTATACCTTTCCCGATACTCACTTGAATTCTACCCCTTTCTAGTACTCGTAGCGATTCTACCTTTTCGGTACTCACTTGGATTCTAGCCCTTTCCCGGTACTCGCCCAGAATCTACCTTTCCTAGTACTTGCCCGAATTCTACCCCTTTCCCAGTACTTTCACGGATTCTATCTTTCCCTGTATTTCCCCAAATTCTACCTTTTTCGGTACTCACCGAGATTCTACCCCTTTCCCGATACTTGCTTGGATTCTATCTTTTTTGGTACTCACCCGAACTCTACCCCTTTCCCGGTACTCGCTTGGATTCTATCTTTTTTGGTACTCACCCGAATTCTACCCCTTTCCCGGTACTCACCCTGATTCTATCTTTCCCGGTGCTTACCTAGACTCTACCCCTTTCCCGGTATTCTCCCGAAATCTGCCTTTCTTGGTACTCGCCCAAATTTTGCTATTTTCCCGGTACTTCCCGGATTCTTTCTTTCCCTGTATTCCCTGGATTCTATCTTTCCCGGTACTCACCGAGATTCTACCCCTTTCCCGATACTCACCCGAATTCTACCCATTTTCTTGGACAAGTTCAGATTCAACCTTTCCCAGTACTCCCTCGGATTCTACGCCTTTCCTGGTACTCGCCCGAATTCTGCCTTTCCGGTACTCACCCGAATTCTACCCCTTTCCTGGTACTCACTGGGATTCTATCATTCCCGGTACTCACCCGGATTCTACCTCTTTCTCGGTACTCATCCAGATTCTATCTTTCCCGGTACACACCCGAATTCTACCCCTTTTTGGGTACTCGCCCGAATTTTACCTTTCCCTATACTCCCCTGGATTCTACACCTTTCCCAGTACTCACCCAGATTCTACCTTTCTTAGTACTCCCCCGGATTCTATCTTTCTTGGTGCTCCCCCAAATTCTACCCCTTTCTTAGTACTCGTCGGGATTCTATCTTTCCCAGTACTCTCCCGAATTCTACGCCTTTCTCGGTACTTGGTCGGATTCTACCTTTTTGGTACTCACCTAGATTCTAGCCCTTTCCTAGTACTCGCCCAGAATCTACCTTTCCTGGTACTTGCCCGAATTCTACCCCTTTCTCGGTACTTTCACGAATTCTATATTTCCTTGTATTTCCCCGGATTCTACCTTTCCCGGTACTCACCGAGATTCTACCCCTTTCCCGGTACTTGCTTGGATTCTATCTTTTTTGGTACTCACCCGAATTCTACCCTTTTCCCGGTGCTTACCCGGATTCTACTCCTTTCCCGGTACTCTCCAGAAATCTGCCTTTCTTGGTACTCGCCTGAATTCTACCCTTTTCCCGGGGCTTCCCGGATTCTATCTTTCCCTATATTCCATGGATTCTATCTTTCCCAATACTCACCAAGATTCTACCCATTTCTTAGTATTTGCTTGGATTCTACCTTTTATGTACTCACCTGGATTCTACCCCTTTCTCGGTACTCGCCCGGATTCTACCCATTTTCTGGTACAAGTTCAGATTCAACCTTTCTCGATACTCCCTCGGATTCTACGCCTTTCCTGGTACTCGCCCGAATTCTACCTTTCCAGTACTCACCCGAATTCTACCCTTTTTCCGGTACTCGCCCGGAATCTACCTTTTTCTGTACTCGCCCGAATTCTACCCCTTTCCCAGTACTTTCTAGATTCTGTCTTTCCTTGTATTTCCCCACATGATAGAGAGGGAACGAACTTTGTTAGAGTGGGTACGAACTTTGTTAGAGTGGGTACGAACTTTGTTAGAGGGGGTACGAACTTTGTTAGAGAGGGTACGAACTTTGTTAGAGGGGTTACGTACCTTGTTAGAGTGGGTACGAACTTTGTTAGAGGTGGTACGAACTTTGTTAGATGTGGTACGAACTTTGTTAGAGGTGGTACGAACTTTGTTAGAATGGGTACGAACTTTGTCAGAGTGGGTACGAACTTTGTTAGAGAGGGTACGAACGTTGATAGAGAGGGAACCAACTTTGTTAGAGTGGGTACGAACTTTGTTAGAGTGGGTACGAACTTTGTTAGAGAGGGTACGAACTTTGTTAGAGAGGGTACGAACTTTGATAGAGGGGGTACGAACTTTGTTAGAGAGTGTACGAACTATGTTAGAGAGGGTACGAACTTTGTTAGAGAGGGTACGAACTTTGTTAGAGAGGGTACGAACTTTGTTAGAGGGTGTACGAACTTTGTTAGAGAGGGGACGAACTTTGTTAGAGTAGGTACGAACTTTGTTAGAGAGGGTACGAGTTTTGTTAGAGGGGGTACGAACTTTGATAGAGAGGGGACGAACTTTGTTAGAAAGGGGACGAACATCGTGAGAGAGGGTACGAACTTTGTTAGAGAGGGTACGAACTTTGTTAGAGAGGGTACGAACTTTGTTAGAGGGGGTACGAACGTTGTTAGAGAGGGTACGAACGTTGTTAGAGAGGGTACGAACTTTGTTAGAGAGGGTACGAACTTTTGTTAGAGAGGGTACGAACTGTGTTAGAGGGTGTACGAACTTTGTTAGAGAGGGGACGAACTTTGTTAGAGAGGGGACGAACTTTGTTAGAGTAGGTATGAACTTTGTTAGAGAGGGTACGAGTTTTGTTAGAGGGGGTACGAACTTTGATAGAGAGGGGACGAACTTTGTTAGAGGGGGTACGAACTTTGTTAGAAAGGGGACGAACTTTGTGAGAGAGGGTACGAACTTTGTTAGAGAGGGTACGAACTTTGTTAGAGGGTGTACGAACTTTGTTAGAGAGGGGACGAACTTTGTTAGAGAAGGGACGAACTTTGTTAGAGTGGGTACGAACTTTGATAGAGGGGGTACGAACTTTGTTAGAGAAGGTACGAACTTTGATAGAGGGGGTACGAACTTTATTAGAGAGGGTACGAACTATGTTAGAGAGGGTACGAACTTTGTTAGAGAGGGTACGAACTTTGTTAGAGAGGGTACGAACTTTGTTAGAGGGTGTACGAACTTTGTTAGAGAGTGTACGAACTTTGATAGAGAGGGTACGAACTTTGTTAGAGAGTGTACGAACTATGTTAGAGAGGGTACGAACTTTGTTAGAGAGGGTACGAACTTTGTTAGAGGGTGTACGAACTTTGTTAGAGAGGGGACGAACTTTGTTAGAGAGGGTACGAACTTTGTTAGAGAGGGTACGAACTTTGTTAGAGGGTGTACGAACTTTGTTAGAGAGGGGACGAACTTTGTTAGAGAGGGGACGAACTTTGTTAGAGTAGGTACGAACTTTGTTAGAGAGGGTACGAACTTTGTTAGAGTGGGTACGAACTTTGTTAGAGAGGGTACGAACTTTGTTAGAGAGGGTACGAACTTTGTTAGAGAGTGTACGAACTATGTTAGAGAGGGTACGAACTTTGTTAGAGAGGGTACGAACTTTGTTAGAGGGTGTACGAACTTTGTTAGAGAGGGGACGAACTTTGTTAGAGAGGGTACGAACTTTGTTAGAGAGGGTACGAACTTTGATAGAGGGGGTACGAACTTTGTTAGAGAGTGTACGAACTATGTTAGAGAGGGTACGAACTTTGTTAGAGAGGGTACGAACTTTGTTAGAGAGTGTACGAACTTTGTTAGAGAGTGTACGAACTTTGTTAGAGAGGGTACGAACTTTGTTAGAGAGGGTACGAACTTTGTTAGAGAGGGTACGAACTTTGTTAGAGAGTGTACGAACTATGTTAGAGAGGGTACGAACTTTGTTAGAGAGGGTACGAACTTTGTTAGAGGGTGTACGAACTTTGTTAGAGAGGGGACGAACTTTGTTAGAGAGGGTACGAACTTTGTTAGAGAGGGTACGAACTTTGTTAGAGGGTGTACGAACTTTGTTAGAGAGGGGACGAACTTTGTTAGAGAGGGGACGAACTTTGTTAGAGTAGGTACGAACTTTGTTAGAGAGGGTACGAACTTTGTTAGAGTGGGTACGAACTTTGTTAGAGAGGGTACGAACTTTGTTAGAGAGGGTACGAACTTTGTTAGAGAGTGTACGAACTATGTTAGAGAGGGTACGAACTTTGTTAGAGAGGGTACGAACTTTGTTAGAGGGTGTACGAACTTTGTTAGAGAGGGGACGAACTTTGTTAGAGAGGGTACGAACTTTGTTAGAGAGGGTACGAACTTTGATAGAGGGGGTACGAACTTTGTTAGAGAGTGTACGAACTATGTTAGAGAGGGTACGAACTTTGTTAGAGAGGGTACGAACTTTGTTAGAGAGTGTACGAACTTTGTTAGAGAGTGTACGAACTTTGTTAGAGAGGGTACGAACTTTGTTAGAGAGGGTACGAACTTTGTTAGAGAGGGTACGAACTTTGTTAGAGGGTGTACGAACTTTGTTAGAGAGGGGACGAACTTTGTTAGAGAGGGGACGAACTTTGTTAGAGTAGGTACGAACTTTGTTAGAGAGGGTACGAGTTTTGTTAGAGGGGGTACGAACTTTGATAGAGAGGGGAAGAACTTTTTTAGAGGGGGTACGAACTTTGTTAGAGGGGGTACGAACGTTGTTAGAGAGGGTACGAACTTTGTTAGAGGGTGTACGAACGTTGTTAGAGAGGGGACGAACTTTGTTAGAGAGGGGACGAACTTTGTTAGAGTAGGTACGAACTTTGTTAGAGAGGGTACGAACTTTGTTAGAGTGGGTACGAACTTTGTTAGAGAGGGTACGAACTTTGTTAGAGAGGGTACGAACTTTGTTAGAGAGGGCACGAACTTTGTTAGAGAGTGTACGAACTTTGTTAGAGAGGGTACGAACTTTGTTAGAGAGGGTACGAACTTTGTTAGAGCGGGTACGAACTTTGTTAGAGGGTGTACGAACTTTGTTAGAGAGGGGACGAACTTTGTTAGAGAGGGGACGAACTTTGTTAGAGTAGGTACGAACTTTGTTAGAGAGGGTACGAGTTTTGTTAGAGGGGGTACGAACTTTGATAGAGAGGGGAAGAACTTTTTTAGAGGGGGTACGAACTTTGTTAGAGGGGGTACGAACGTTGTTAGAGAGGGTACGAACTTTGTTAAAGGGGGTACGAACTTTGTTAGAGAGGGTACGAACTTTGTTAGAGAGGGTACGAACTTTGTTAGAGAGGGTACGAACTGTGTTAGAGGGTGTACGAACTTTGTTAGAGAGGGGATAAACTTTGTTAGAGAGGGGACGAACTTTGTTAGAGTAGGTACGAACTTTGTTAGAGAGGGTACGAGTTTTGTTAGAGGGGGTACGAACTTTGATAGAGAGGGGACGAACTTTGTTAGAGGGGGTACGAACTTTGTTAGAAAGGGGACGAACTTTGTGAGAGAGGGGACGAACTTTGTTAGAGAGGGTACGAACTTTGTTAGAGGGTGTACGAACTTTGTTAGAGAGGGGACGAACTTTGTTAGAGAGGGTACGAACTTTGTTAGAGAGGGTACGAACTTTGTTAGAGAGGGTACGAACTTTGTTAGAGGGTGTACGAACTTTGTTAGAGAGGGGACGAACTTTGTTAGAGAGGGGACGAACTTTGTTAGAGTAGGTACGAACTTTGTTAGAGAGGGTACGAGTTTTGTTAGAGGGGGTACGAACTTTGATAGAGAGGGGAAGAACTTTTTTAGAGGGGGTACGAACTTTGTTAGAGGGGGTACGAACGTTGTTAGAGAGGGTACGAACTTTGTTAGAGGGTGTACGAACGTTGTTAGAGAGGGGACGAACTTTGTTAGAGAGGGGACGAACTTTGTTAGAGTAGGTACGAACTTTGTTAGAGAGGGTACGAACTTTGTTAGAGTGGGTACGAACTTTGTTAGAGAGGGTACGAACTTTGTTAGAGAGGGTACGAACTTTGTTAGAGAGGGCACGAACTTTGTTAGAGAGTGTACGAACTTTGTTAGAGAGGGTACGAACTTTGTTAGAGAGGGTATGAACTTTGTTAGAGCGGGTACGAACTTTGTTAGAGGGTGTACGAACTTTGTTAGAGAGGGGACGAACTTTGTTAGAGAGGGGACGAACTTTGTTAGAGTAGGTACGAACTTTGTTAGAGAGGGTACGAGTTTTGTTAGAGGGGGTACGAACTTTGATAGAGAAGGGAAGAACTTTTTTAGAGGGGGTACGAACTTTGTTAGAGGGGGTACGAACGTTGTTAGAGAGGGTACGAACTTTGTTAGAGGGTGTACGAACGTTGTTAGAGAGGGGATAAACTTTGTTTAAGAGGGGACGAACTTTGTTAGAGTAGGTACGAACTTTGTTAGAGAGGGTACGAGTTTTGTTAGAGGGGGTACGAACTTTGATAGAGAGGGGACGAACTTTGTTAGAGGGGGTACGAACTTTGTTAGAAAGGGGACGAACTTTGTGAGAGAGGGGACGAACTTTGTTAGAGAGGGTACGAACTTTGTTAGAGGGTGTACGAACTTTGTTAGAGAGGGGACGAACTTTGTTAGAGAGGGTACGAACTTTATTAGAGAGGGTACGAACTATGTTAGAGAGGGTACGAACTTTGTTAGAGAGGGTACGAACTTTGGTAGAGAGGGTACGAACTTTGTTAGAGGGTGTACGAACTTTGTTAGAGAGTGTACGAACTTTGATAGAGAGGGTACGAACTTTGTTAGAGAGTGTACGAACTATGTTAGAGAGGGTACGAACTTTGTTAGAGAGGGTACGAACTTTGTTAGAGGGTGTACGAACTTTGTTAGAGAGGGGACGAACTTTGTTAGAGAGGGTACGAACTTTGTTAGAGAGGGTACGAACTTTGTTAGAGAGGGTACGAACTTTGTTAGAGGGTGTACGAACTTTGTTAGAGAGGGGACGAACTTTGTTAGAGTAGGTACGAACTTTGTTAGAGAGGGTACGAGTTTTGTTAGAGGGGGTACGAACTTTGATAGAGAGGGGACGAACTTTGTTAGAAAGGGGACGAACATCGTGAGAGAGGGTACGAACTTTGTTAGAGAGGGTACGAACTTTGTTAGAGAGGGTACGAACTTTGTTAGAGGGGGTACGAACGTTGTTAGAGAGGGTACGAACTTTGTTAGAGGGTGTACGAACGTTGTTAGAGAGGGGACGAACTTTGTTAGAGAGGGGACGAACTTTGTTAGAGTAGGTACGATTTTTGTTAGAGAGGGTACGAACTTTGTTAGAGTGGGTACGAACTTTGTTAGAGAGGGTACGAACTTTGTTAGAGAGGGTACGAACTTTGTTAGAGAGGGCACGAACTTTGTTAGAGAGTGCACGAACTTTGTTAGAGAGGGTACGAACTTTGTTAGAGAGGGTACGAACTTTGTTAGAGCGGGTACGAACTTTGTTAGAGCGGGTACGAACTTTGTTAGAGAGGGGACGAACTTTGTTAGAGTAGGTACGAACTTTGTTAGAGAGGGTACGAGTTTTGTTAGAGGGGGTACGAACTTTGATAGAGAGGGGAAGAACTTTTTTAGAGGGGGTACGAACTTTGTTAGAGGGGGTACGAACGTTGTTAGAGAGGGTACGAACTTTGTTAGAGGGTGTACGAACGTTGTTAGAGAGGGGACGAACTTTGTTAGAGAGGGGACGAACTTTGTTAGAGTAGGTACGAACTTTGTTAGAGAGGGTACGAACTTTGTTAGAGTGGGTACGAACTTTGTTAGAGAGGGTACGAACTTTGTTAGAGAGGGTACGAACTTTGTTAGAGAGGGCACGAACTTTGTTAGAGAGTGTACGAACTTTGTTAGAGAGGGTACGAACTTTGTTAGAGAGGGTATGAACTTTGTTAGAGCGGGTACGAACTTTGTTAGAGGGTGTACGAACTTTGTTAGAGAGGGGACGAACTTTGTTAGAGAGGGGACGAACTTTGTTAGAGTAGGTACGAACTTTGTTAGAGAGGGTACGAGTTTTGTTAGAGGGGGTACGAACTTTGATAGAGAGGGGAAGAACTTTTTTAGAGGGGGTACGAACTTTGTTAGAGGGGGTACGAACGTTGTTAGAGAGGGTACGAACTTTGTTAGAGGGTGTACGAACGTTGTTAGAGAGGGGATAAACTTTGTTTAAGAGGGGACGAACTTTGTTAGAGTAGGTACGAACTTTGTTAGAGAGGGTACGAGTTTTGTTAGAGGGGGTACGAACTTTGATAGAGAGGGGACGAACTTTGTTAGAGGGGGTACGAACTTTGTTAGAAAGGGGACGAACTTTGTGAGAGAGGGGACGAACTTTGTTAGAGAGGGTACGAACTTTGTTAGAGGGTGTACGAACTTTGTTAGAGAGGGGACGAACTTTGTTAGAGAGGGTACGAACTTTATTAGAGAGGGTACGAACTATGTTAGAGAGGGTACGAACTTTGTTAGAGAGGGTACGAACTTTGGTAGAGAGGGTACGAACTTTGTTAGAGGGTGTACGAACTTTGTTAGAGAGTGTACGAACTTTGATAGAGAGGGTACGGACTTTGTTAGAGAGTGTACGAACTATGTTAGAGAGGGTACGAACTTTGTTAGAGAGGGTACGAACTTTGTTAGAGGGTGTACGAACTTTGTTAGAGAGGGGACGAACTTTGTTAGAGAGGGTACGAACTTTGTTAGAGAGGGTACGAACTTTGTTAGAGAGGGTACGAACTTTGTTAGAGGGTGTACGAACTTTGTTAGAGAGGGGACGAACTTTGTTAGAGTAGGTACGAACTTTGTTAGAGAGGGTACGAGTTTTGTTAGAGGGGGTACGAACTTTGATAGAGAGGGGACGAACTTTGTTAGAAAGGGGACGAACATCGTGAGAGAGGGTACGAACTTTGTTAGAGAGGGTACGAACTTTGTTAGAGAGGGTACGAACTTTGTTAGAGGGGGTACGAACGTTGTTAGAGAGGGTACGAACTTTGTTAGAGGGTGTACGAACGTTGTTAGAGAGGGGACGAACTTTGTTAGAGAGGGGACGAACTTTGTTAGAGTAGGTACGAACTTTGTTAGAGAGGGTACGAACTTTGTTAGAGTGGGTACGAACTTTGTTAGAGAGGGTACGAACTTTGTTAGAGAGGGTACGAACTTTGTTAGAGAGGGCACGAACTTTGTTAGAGAGTGCACGAACTTTGTTAGAGAGGGTACGAACTTTGTTAGAGAGGGTACGAACTTTGTTAGAGCGGGTACGAACTTTGTTAGAGCGGGTACGAACTTTGTTAGAGAGGGGACGAACTTTGTTAGAGAGGGGACGAACTTTGTTAGAGTAGGTACGAACTTTGTTAGAGAGGGTACGAGTTTTGTTAGAGGGGGTACGAACTTTGATAGAGAGGGGAAGAACTTTTTTAGAGGGGGTACGAACTTTGTTAGAGGGGGTACGAACGTTGTTAGAGAGGGTACGAACTTTGTTAAAGGGGGTACGAACTTTGTTAGAGAGGGTACGAACTTTGTTAGAGAGGGTACGAACTTTGTTAGAGAGGGTACGAACTGTGTTAGAGGGTGTACGAACTTTGTTAGAGAGGGGATAAACTTTGTTAGAGAGGGGACGAACTTTGTTAGAGTAGGTACGAACTTTGTTAGAGAGGGTACGAGTTTTGTTAGAGGGGGTACGAACTTTGATAGAGAGGGGACGAACTTTGTTAGAGGGGGTACGAACTTTGTTAGAAAGGGGACGAACTTTGTGAGAGAGGGGACGAACTTTGTTAGAGAGGGTACGAACTTTGTTAGAGGGTGTACGAACTTTGTTAGAGAGGGGACGAACTTTGTTAGAGAGGGTACGAACTTTGTTAGAGAGGGTACGAACTTTGTTAGAGAGGGTACGAACTTTGTTAGAGGGTGTACGAACTTTGTTAGAGAGGGGACGAACTTTGTTAGAGAGGGGACGAACTTTGTTAGAGTAGGTACGAACTTTGTTAGAGAGGGTACGAGTTTTGTTAGAGGGGGTACGAACTTTGATAGAGAGGGGAAGAACTTTTTTAGAGGGGGTACGAACTTTGTTAGAGGGGGTACGAACGTTGTTAGAGAGGGTACGAACTTTGTTAGAGGGTGTACGAACGTTGTTAGAGAGGGGACGAACTTTGTTAGAGAGGGGACGAACTTTGTTAGAGTAGGTACGAACTTTGTTAGAGAGGGTACGAACTTTGTTAGAGTGGGTACGAACTTTGTTAGAGAGGGTACGAACTTTGTTAGAGAGGGTACGAACTTTGTTAGAGAGGGCACGAACTTTGTTAGAGAGTGTACGAACTTTGTTAGAGAGGGTACGAACTTTGTTAGAGAGGGTATGAACTTTGTTAGAGCGGGTACGAACTTTGTTAGAGGGTGTACGAACTTTGTTAGAGAGGGGACGAACTTTGTTAGAGAGGGGACGAACTTTGTTAGAGTAGGTACGAACTTTGTTAGAGAGGGTACGAGTTTTGTTAGAGGGGGTACGAACTTTGATAGAGAGGGGAAGAACTTTTTTAGAGGGGGTACGAACTTTGTTAGAGGGGGTACGAACGTTGTTAGAGAGGGTACGAACTTTGTTAGAGGGTGTACGAACGTTGTTAGAGAGGGGATAAACTTTGTTAGAGAGGGGACGAACTTTGTTAGAGTAGGTACGAACTTTGTTAGAGAGGGTACGAGTTTTGTTAGAGGGGGTACGAACTTTGATAGAGAGGGGACGAACTTTGTTAGAGGGGGTACGAACTTTGTTAGAAAGGGGACGAACTTTGTGAGAGAGGGGACGAACTTTGTTAGAGAGGGTACGAACTTTGTTAGAGGGTGTACGAACTTTGTTAGAGAGGGGACGAACTTTGTTAGAGAGGGTACGAACTTTATTAGAGAGGGTACGAACTATGTTAGAGAGGGTACGAACTTTGTTAGAGAGGGTACGAACTTTGTTAGAGAGGGTACGAACTTTGTTAGAGGGTGTACGAACTTTGTTAGAGAGTGTACGAACTTTGATAGAGAGGGTACGAACTTTGTTAGAGAGTGTACGAACTATGTTAGAGAGGGTACGAACTTTGTTAGAGAGGGTACGAACTTTGTTAGAGGGTGTACGAACTTTGTTAGAGAGGGGACGAACTTTGTTAGAGAGGGTACGAACTTTGTTAGAGAGGGTACGAACTTTGTTAGAGGGTGTACGAACTTTGTTAGAGAGGGGACGAACTTTGTTAGAGAGGGGACGAACTTTGTTAGAGTAGGTACGAACTTTGTTAGAGAGGGTACGAACTTTGTTAGAGTGGGTACGAACTTTGTTAGAGAGGGTACGAACTTTGTTAGAGAGGGTACGAACTTTGTTAGAGAGTGTACGAACTATGTTAGAGAGGGTACGAACTTTGTTAGAGAGGGTACGAACTTTGTTAGAGGGTGTACGAACTTTGTTAGAGAGGGGACGAACTTTGTTAGAGAGGGTACGAACTTTATTAGAGAGGGTACGAACTATGTTAGAGAGGGTACGAACTTTGTTAGAGAGGGTACGAACTTTGGTAGAGAGGGTACGAACTTTGTTAGAGGGTGTACGAACTTTGTTAGAGAGTGTACGAACTTTGATAGAGAGGGTACGGACTTTGTTAGAGAGTGTACGAACTATGTTAGAGAGGGTACGAACTTTGTTAGAGAGGGTACGAACTTTGTTAGAGGGTGTACGAACTTTGTTAGAGAGGGGACGAACTTTGTTAGAGAGGGTACGAACTTTGTTAGAGAGGGTACGAACTTTGTTAGAGAGGGTACGAACTTTGTTAGAGGGTGTACGAACTTTGTTAGAGAGGGGACGAACTTTGTTAGAGTAGGTACGAACTTTGTTAGAGAGGGTACGAGTTTTGTTAGAGGGGGTACGAACTTTGATAGAGAGGGGACGAACTTTGTTAGAAAGGGGACGAACATCGTGAGAGAGGGTACGAACTTTGTTAGAGAGGGTACGAACTTTGTTAGAGAGGGTACGAACTTTGTTAGAGGGGGTACGAACGTTGTTAGAGAGGGTACGAACTTTGTTAGAGGGTGTACGAACGTTGTTAGAGAGGGGACGAACTTTGTTAGAGAGGGGACGAACTTTGTTAGAGTAGGTACGAACTTTGTTAGAGAGGGTACGAACTTTGTTAGAGTGGGTACGAACTTTGTTAGAGAGGGTACGAACTTTGTTAGAGAGGGTACGAACTTTGTTAGAGAGGGCACGAACTTTGTTAGAGAGTGCACGAACTTTGTTAGAGAGGGTACGAACTTTGTTAGAGAGGGTACGAACTTTGTTAGAGCGGGTACGAACTTTGTTAGAGCGGGTACGAACTTTGTTAGAGAGGGGACGAACTTTGTTAGAGAGGGGACGAACTTTGTTAGAGTAGGTACGAACTTTGTTAGAGAGGGTACGAGTTTTGTTAGAGGGGGTACGAACTTTGATAGAGAGGGGAAGAACTTTTTTAGAGGGGGTACGAACTTTGTTAGAGGGGGTACGAACGTTGTTAGAGAGGGTACGAACTTTGTTAAAGGGGGTACGAACTTTGTTAGAGAGGGTACGAACTTTGTTAGAGAGGGTACGAACTTTGTTAGAGAGGGTACGAACTGTGTTAGAGGGTGTACGAACTTTGTTAGAGAGGGGATAAACTTTGTTAGAGAGGGGACGAACTTTGTTAGAGTAGGTACGAACTTTGTTAGAGAGGGTACGAGTTTTGTTAGAGGGGGTACGAACTTTGATAGAGAGGGGACGAACTTTGTTAGAGGGGGTACGAACTTTGTTAGAAAGGGGACGAACTTTGTGAGAGAGGGGACGAACTTTGTTAGAGAGGGTACGAACTTTGTTAGAGGGTGTACGAACTTTGTTAGAGAGGGGACGAACTTTGTTAGAGAGGGTACGAACTTTGTTAGAGAGGGTACGAACTTTGTTAGAGAGGGTACGAACTTTGTTAGAGGGTGTACGAACATTGTTAGAGAGGGGACGAACTTTGTTAGAGAGGGGACGAACTTTGTTAGAGTAGGTACGAACTTTGTTAGAGAGGGTACGAGTTTTGTTAGAGGGGGTACGAACTTTGATAGAGAGGGGAAGAACTTTTTTAGAGGGGGTACGAACTTTGTTAGAGGGGGTACGAACGTTGTTAGAGAGGGTACGAACTTTGTTAGAGGGTGTACGAACGTTGTTAGAGAGGGGACGAACTTTGTTAGAGAGGGGACGAACTTTGTTAGAGTAGGTACGAACTTTGTTAGAGAGGGTACGAACTTTGTTAGAGTGGGTACGAACTTTGTTAGAGAGGGTACGAACTTTGTTAGAGAGGGTACGAACTTTGTTAGAGAGGGCACGAACTTTGTTAGAGAGTGTACGAACTTTGTTAGAGAGGGTACGAACTTTGTTAGAGAGGGTATGAACTTTGTTAGAGCGGGTACGAACTTTGTTAGAGGGTGTACGAACTTTGTTAGAGAGGGGACGAACTTTGTTAGAGAGGGGACGAACTTTGTTAGAGTAGGTACGAACTTTGTTAGAGAGGGTACGAGTTTTGTTAGAGGGGGTACGAACTTTGATAGAGAGGGGAAGAACTTTTTTAGAGGGGGTACGAACTTTGTTAGAGGGGGTACGAACGTTGTTAGAGAGGGTACGAACTTTGTTAGAGGGTGTACGAACGTTGTTAGAGAGGGGATAAACTTTGTTAGAGAGGGGACGAACTTTGTTAGAGTAGGTACGAACTTTGTTAGAGAGGGTACGAGTTTTGTTAGAGGGGGTACGAACTTTGATAGAGAGGGGACGAACTTTGTTAGAGGGGGTACGAACTTTGTTAGAAAGGGGACGAACTTTGTGAGAGAGGGGACGAACTTTGTTAGAGAGGGTACGAACTTTGTTAGAGGGTGTACGAACTTTGTTAGAGAGGGGACGAACTTTGTTAGAGAGGGTACGAACTTTATTAGAGAGGGTACGAACTATGTTAGAGAGGGTACGAACTTTGTTAGAGAGGGTACGAACTTTGTTAGAGAGGGTACGAACTTTGTTAGAGGGTGTACGAACTTTGTTAGAGAGTGTACGAACTTTGATAGAGAGGGTACGAACTTTGTTAGAGAGTGTACGAACTATGTTAGAGAGGGTACGAACTTTGTTAGAGAGGGTACGAACTTTGTTAGAGGGTGTACGAACTTTGTTAGAGAGGGGACGAACTTTGTTAGAGAGGGTACGAACTTTGTTAGAGAGGGTACGAACTTTGTTAGAGGGTGTACGAACTTTGTTAGAGAGGGGACGAACTTTGTTAGAGAGGGGACGAACTTTGTTAGAGTAGGTACGAACTTTGTTAGAGAGGGTACGAACTTTGTTAGAGTGGGTACGAACTTTGTTAGAGAGGGTACGAACTTTGTTAGAGAGGGTACGAACTTTGTTAGAGAGTGTACGAACTATGTTAGAGAGGGTACGAACTTTGTTAGAGAGGGTACGAACTTTGTTAGAGGGTGTACGAACTTTGTTAGAGAGGGGACGAACTTTGTTAGAGAGGGTACGAACTTTGTTAGAGAGGGTACGAACTTTGATAGAGGGGGTACGAACTTTGTTAGAGAGTGTACGAACTATGTTAGAGAGGGTACGAACTTTGTTAGAGAGGGTACGAACTTTGTTAGAGAGTGTACGAACTTTGTTAGAGAGTGTACGAACTTTGTTAGAGAGGGTACGAACTTTGTTAGAGAGGGTACGAACTTTGTTAGAGAGGGTACGAACTTTGTTAGAGAGTGTACGAACTATGTTAGAGAGGGTACGAACTTTGTTAGAGAGGGTACGAACTTTGTTAGAGGGTGTACGAACTTTGTTAGAGAGGGGACGAACTTTGTTAGAGAGGGTACGAACTTTGTTAGAGAGGGTACGAACTTTGTTAGAGGGTGTACGAACTTTGTTAGAGAGGGGACGAACTTTGTTAGAGAGGGGACGAACTTTGTTAGAGTAGGTACGAACTTTGTTAGAGAGGGTACGAACTTTGTTAGAGTGGGTACGAACTTTGTTAGAGAGGGTACGAACTTTGTTAGAGAGGGTACGAACTTTGTTAGAGAGTGTACGAACTATGTTAGAGAGGGTACGAACTTTGTTAGAGAGGGTACGAACTTTGTTAGAGGGTGTACGAACTTTGTTAGAGAGGGGACGAACTTTGTTAGAGAGGGTACGAACTTTGTTAGAGAGGGTACGAACTTTGATAGAGGGGGTACGAACTTTGTTAGAGAGTGTACGAACTATGTTAGAGAGGGTACGAACTTTGTTAGAGAGGGTACGAACTTTGTTAGAGAGTGTACGAACTTTGTTAGAGAGGGTACGAACTTTGTTAGAGAGGGTACGAACTTTGTTAGAGAGGGTACGAACTTTGTTAGAGGGTGTACGAACTTTGTTAGAGAGGGGACGAACTTTGTTAGAGAGGGGACGAACTTTGTTAGAGTAGGTACGAACTTTGTTAGAGAGGGTACGAGTTTTGTTAGAGGGGGTACGAACTTTGATAGAGAGGGGAAGAACTTTTTTAGAGGGGGTACGAACTTTGTTAGAGGGGGTACGAACGTTGTTAGAGAGGGTACGAACTTTGTTAGAGGGTGTACGAACGTTGTTAGAGAGGGGACGAACTTTGTTAGAGAGGGGACGAACTTTGTTAGAGTAGGTACGAACTTTGTTAGAGAGGGTACGAACTTTGTTAGAGTGGGTACGAACTTTGTTAGAGAGGGTACGAACTTTGTTAGAGAGGGTACGAACTTTGTTAGAGAGGGCACGAACTTTGTTAGAGAGTGTACGAACTTTGTTAGAGAGGGTACGAACTTTGTGAGAGAGGGTACGAACTTTGTTAGAGCGGGTACGAACTTTGTTAGAGGGTGTACGAACTTTGTTAGAGAGGGGACGAACTTTGTTAGAGAGGGGACGAACTTTGTTAGAGTAGGTACGAACTTTGTTAGAGAGGGTACGAGTTTTGTTAGAGGGGGTACGAACTTTGATAGAGAGGGGAAGAACTTTTTTAGAGGGGGTACGAACTTTGTTAGAGGGGGTACGAACGTTGTTAGAGAGGGTACGAACTTTGTTAAAGGGGGTACGAACTTTGTTAGAGAGGGTACGAACTTTGTTAGGGAGGGTACGAACTTTGTTAGAGAGGGTACGAACTGTGTTAGAGGGTGTACGAACTTTGTTCGAGAGGGGATAAACTTTGTTAGAGAGGGGACGAACTTTGTTAGAGTAGGTACGAACTTTGTTAGAGAGGGTACGAGTTTTGTTAGAGGGGGTACGAACTTTGATAGAGAGGGGACGAACTTTGTTAGAGGGGGTACGAACTTTGTTAGAAAGGGGACGAACTTTGTGAGAGAGGGGACGAACTTTGTTAGAGAGGGTACGAACTTTGTTAGAGGGTGTACGAACTTTGTTAGAGAGGGGACGAACTTTGTTAGAGAGGGTACGAACTTTGATAGAGGGGGTACGAACTTTGTTAGAGAGTGTACGAACTATGTTAGAGAGGGTACGAACTTTGTTAGAGAGGGTACGAACTTTGTTAGAGAGTGTACGAACTTTGTTAGAGAGTGTACGAACTTTGTTAGAGAGGGTACGAACTTTGTTAGAGAGGGTACGAACTTTGTTAGAGAGGGTACGAACTTTGTTAGAGGGTGTACGAACTTTGTTAGAGAGGGGACGAACTTTGTTAGAGAGGGGACGAACTTTGTTAGAGTAGGTACGAACTTTGTTAGAGAGGGTACGAGTTTTGTTAGAGGGGGTACGAACTTTGATAGAGAGGGGAAGAACTTTTTTAGAGGGGGTACGAACTTTGTTAGAGGGGGTACGAACGTTGTTAGAGAGTGTACGAACTTTGTTAGAGGGTGTACGAACGTTGTTAGAGAGGGGACGAACTTTGTTAGAGAGGGGACGAACTTTGTTAGAGTAGGTACGAACTTTGTTAGAGAGGGTACGAACTTTGTTAGAGTGGGTACGAACTTTGTTAGAGAGGGTACGAACTTTGTTAGAGAGGGTACGAACTTTGTTAGAGAGGGCACGAACTTTGTTAGAGAGTGTACGAACTTTGTTAGAGAGGGTACGAACTTTGTGAGAGAGGGTACGAACTTTGTTAGAGCGGGTACGAACTTTGTTAGAGGGTGTACGAACTTTGTTAGAGAGGGGACGAACTTTGTTAGAGAGGGGACGAACTTTGTTAGAGTAGGTACGAACTTTGTTAGAGAGGGTACGAGTTTTGTTAGAGGGGGTACGAACTTTGATAGAGAGGGGAAGAACTTTTTTAGAGGGGGTACGAACTTTGTTAGAGGGGGTACGAACGTTGTTAGAGAGGGTACGAACTTTGTTAAAGGGGGTACGAACTTTGTTAGAGAGGGTACGAACTTTGTTAGAGAGGGTACGAACTTTGTTAGAGAGGGTACGAACTGTGTTAGAGGGTGTACGAACTTTGTTAGAGAGGGGATAAACTTTGTTAGAGAGGGGACGAACTTTGTTAGAGTAGGTACGAACTTTGTTAGAGAGGGTACGAGTTTTGTTAGAGGGGGTACGAACTTTGATAGAGAGGGGACGAACTTTGTTAGAGGGGGTACGAACTTTGTTAGAAAGGGGACGAACTTTGTGAGAGAGGGGACGAACTTTGTTAGAGAGGGTACGAACTTTGTTAGAGGGTGTACGAACTTTGTTAGAGAGGGGACGAACTTTGTTAGAGAGGGTACGAACTTTGATAGAGGGGGTACGAACTTTGTTAGAGAGTGTACGAACTATGTTAGAGAGGGTACGAACTTTGTTAGAGAGGGTACGAACTTTGTTAGAGCGTGTACGAACTTTGTTAGAGAGTGTACGAACTTTGTTAGAGAGGGTACGAACTTTGTTAGAGAGGGTACGAACTTTGTTAGAGAGGGTACGAACTTTGTTAGAGGGTGTACGAACTTTGTTAGAGAGGGGACGAACTTTGTTAGAGAGGGGACGAACTTTGTTAGAGTAGGTACGAACTTTGTTAGAGAGGGTACGAGTTTTGTTAGAGGGGGTACGAACTTTGATAGAGAGGGGAAGAACTTTTTTAGAGGGGGTACGAACTTTGTTAGAGGGGGTACGAACGTTGTTAGAGAGTGTACGAACTTTGTTAGAGGGTGTACGAACGTTGTTAGAGAGGGGACGAACTTTGTTAGAGAGGGGACGAACTTTGTTAGAGTAGGTACGAACTTTGTTAGAGAGGGTACGAACTTTGTTAGAGTGGGTACGAACTTTGTTAGAGAGGGTACGAACTTTGTTAGAGAGGGTACGAACTTTGTTAGAGAGGGCACGAACTTTGTTAGAGAGTGTACGAACTTTGTTAGAGAGGGTACGAACTTTGTTAGAGAGGGTACGAACTTTGTTAGAGCGGGTACGAACTTTGTTAGAGGGTGTACGAACTTTGTTAGAGAGGGGACGAACTTTGTTAGAGAGGGGACGAACTTTGTTAGAGTAGGTACGAACTTTGTTAGAGAGGGTACGAGTTTTGTTAGAGGGGGTACGAACTTTGATAGAGAGGGGAAGAACTTTTTTAGAGGGGGTACGAACTTTGTTAGAGGGGGTACGAACGTTGTTAGAGAGGGTACGAACTTTGTTAAAGGGGGTACGAACTTTGTTAGAGAGGGTACGAACTTTGTTAGAGAGGGTACGAACTTTGTTAGAGAGGGTACGAACTTTGTTAGAGAGGGTACGAACTGTGTTAGAGGGTGTACGAACTTTGTTAGAGAGGGGATAAACTTTGTTAGAGAGGGGACGAACTTTGTTAGAGTAGGTACGAACTTTGTTAGAGAGGGTACGAGTTTTGTTAGAGGGGGTACGAACTTTGATAGAGAGGGGACGAACTTTGTTAGAGGGGGTACGAACTTTGTTAGAAAGGGGACGAACTTTGTGAGAGAGGGGACGAACTTTGTTAGAGAGGGTACGAACTTTGTTAGAGGGTGTACGAACTTTGTTAGAGAGGGGACGAACTTTGTTAGAGAGGGTACGAACTTTGTTAGAGAGGGTACGAACTTTGTTAGAGAGGGTACGAACTTTGTTAGAGGGTGTACGAACTTTGTTAGAGAGGGGACGAACTTTGTTAGAGAGGGGACGAACTTTGTTAGAGTAGGTACGAACTTTGTTAGAGAGGGTACGAGTTTTGTTAGAGGGGGTACGAACTTTGATAGAGAGGGGAAGAACTTTTTTAGAGGGGGTACGAACTTTGTTAGAGGGGGTACGAACGTTGTTAGAGAGGGTACGAACTTTGTTAGAGGGTGTACGAACGTTGTTAGAGAGGGGACGAACTTTGTTAGAGAGGGGACGAACTTTGTTAGAGTAGGTACGAACTTTGTTAGAGAGGGTACGAACTTTGTTAGAGTGGGTACGAACTTTGTTAGAGTGGGTACGAACTTTGTTGGAGAGGGTACGAACTTTCATAGAGAGGGAACGAACTTTCTTAGAGTGGGTACGAACTTTGTGAGAGAGGGTACGAACTTTGTTGGAGAGGGTACGAACTTTGTTAGAGAGGGTACGAACTTTGTTAGAGGGTGTACGAACGTTGTTAGAGAGGGGACGAACTTTGTTAGAGAGGGGACGAACTTTGTTAGAGTAGGTACGAACTTTGTTAGAGAGGGTACGAACTTTGTTAGAGTGGGTACGAACTTTGTTAGAGAGGGTACGAACTTTGTTAGAGAGGGTACGAACTTTGTTAGAGAGGGCACGAACTTTGTTAGAGAGTGTACGAACTTTGTTAGAGAGGGTACGAACTTTGTGAGAGAGGGTACGAACTTTGTTAGAGCGGGTACGAACTTTGTTAGAGGGTGTACGAACTTTGTTAGAGAGGGGACGAACTTTGTTAGAGAGGGGACGAACTTTGTTAGAGTAGGTACGAACTTTGTTAGAGAGGGTACGAGTTTTGTTAGAGGGGGTACGAACTTTGATAGAGAGGGGAAGAACTTTTTTAGAGGGGGTACGAACTTTGTTAGAGGGGGTACGAACGTTGTTAGAGAGGGTACGAACTTTGTTAGAGAGGGTACGAACTTTTGTTAGAGAGGGTACGAACTGTGTTAGAGGGTGTACGAACTTTGTTAGAGAGGGGATAAACTTTGTTAGAGAGGGGACGAACTTTGTTAGAGTAGGTACGAACTTTGTTAGAGAGGGTACGAGTTTTGTTAGAGGGGGTACGAACTTTGATAGAGAGGGGACGAACTTTGTTAGAGGGGGTACGAACTTTGTTAGAAAGGGGACGAACTTTGTGAGAGAGGGGACGAACTTTGTTAGAGAGGGTACGAACTTTGTTAGAGGGTGTACGAACTTTGTTAGAGAGGGGACGAACTTTGTTAGAGAGGGTACGAACTTTGATAGAGGGGGTACGAACTTTGTTAGAGAGTGTACGAACTATGTTAGAGAGGGTACGAACTTTGTTAGAGAGGGTACGAACTTTGTTAGAGAGTGTACGAACTTTGTTAGAGAGTGTACGAACTTTGTTAGAGAGGGTACGAACTTTGTTAGAGAGGGTACGAACTTTGTTAGAGAGGGTACGAACTTTGTTAGAGGGTGTACGAACTTTGTTAGAGAGGGGACGAACTTTGTTAGAGAGGGGACGAACTTTGTTAGAGTAGGTACGAACTTTGTTAGAGAGGGTACGAGTTTTGTTAGAGGGGGTACGAACTTTGATAGAGAGGGGAAGAACTTTTTTAGAGGGGGTACGAACTTTGTTAGAGGGGGTACGAACGTTGTTAGAGAGTGTACGAACTTTGTTAGAGGGTGTACGAACGTTGTTAGAGAGGGGACGAACTTTGTTAGAGAGGGGACGAACTTTGTTAGAGTAGGTACGAACTTTGTTAGAGAGGGTACGAACTTTGTTAGAGTGGGTACGAACTTTGTTAGAGAGGGTACGAACTTTGTTAGAGAGGGTACGAACTTTGTTAGAGAGGGCACGAACTTTGTTAGAGAGTGTACGAACTTTGTTAGAGAGGGTACGAACTTTGTTAGAGAGGGTACGAACTTTGTTAGAGCGGGTACGAACTTTGTTAGAGGGTGTACGAACTTTGTTAGAGAGGGGACGAACTTTGTTAGAGAGGGGACGAACTTTGTTAGAGTAGGTACGAACTTTGTTAGAGAGGGTACGAGTTTTGTTAGAGGGGGTACGAACTTTGATAGAGAGGGGAAGAACTTTTTTAGAGGGGGTACGAACTTTGTTAGAGGGGGTACGAACGTTGTTAGAGAGGGTACGAACTTTGTTAAAGGGGGTACGAACTTTGTTAGAGAGGGTACGAACTTTGTTAGAGAGGGTACGAACTTTGTTAGAGAGGGTACGAACTTTTGTTAGAGAGGGTACGAACTGTGTTAGAGGGTGTACGAACTTTGTTAGAGAGGGGATAAACTTTGTTAGAGAGGGGACGAACTTTGTTAGAGTAGGTACGAACTTTGTTAGAGAGGGTACGAACTTTGTTAGAGAGGGTACGAACTTTTGTTAGAGAGGGTACGAACTGTGTTAGAGGGTGTACGAACTTTGTTAGAGAGGGGATAAACTTTGTTAGAGAGGGGACGAACTTTGTTAGAGTAGGTACGAACTTTGTTAGAGAGGGTACGAGTTTTGTTAGAGGGGGTACGAACTTTGATAGAGAGGGGACGAACTTTGTTAGAGGGGGTACGAACTTTGTTAGAAAGGGGACGAACTTTGTGAGAGAGGGGACGAACTTTGTTAGAGAGGGTACGAACTTTGTTAGAGGGTGTACGAACTTTGTTAGAGAGGGGACGAACTTTGTTAGAGAGGGTACGAACTTTGTTAGAGAGGGTACGAACTTTGTTAGAGAGGGTACGAACTTTGTTAGAGGGTGTACGAACTTTGTTAGAGAGGGGACGAACTTTGTTAGAGAGGGGACGAACTTTGTTAGAGTAGGTACGAACTTTGTTAGAGAGGGTACGAGTTTTGTTAGAGGGGGTACGAACTTTGATAGAGAGGGGAAGAACTTTTTTAGAGGGGGTACGAACTTTGTTAGAGGGGGTACGAACGTTGTTAGAGAGGGTACGAACTTTGTTAGAGGGTGTACGAACGTTGTTAGAGAGGGGACGAACTTTGTTAGAGAGGGGACGAACTTTGTTAGAGTAGGTACGAACTTTGTTAGAGAGGGTACGAACTTTGTTAGAGTGGGTACGAACTTTGTTAGAGTGGGTACGAACTTTGTTGGAGAGGGTACGAACTTTCATAGAGAGGGAACGAACTTTCTTAGAGTGGGTACGAACTTTGTGAGAGAGGGTACGAACTTTGTTGGAGAGGGTACGAACTTTGTTAGAGAGGGTACGAACTTTGTTAGAGGGTGTACGAACGTTGTTAGAGAGGGGACGAACTTTGTTAGAGAGGGGACGAACTTTGTTAGAGTAGGTACGAACTTTGTTAGAGAGGGTACGAACTTTGTTAGAGTGGGTACGAACTTTGTTAGAGAGGGTACGAACTTTGTTAGAGAGGGTACGAACTTTGTTAGAGAGGGCACGAACTTTGTTAGAGAGTGTACGAACTTTGTTAGAGAGGGTACGAACTTTGTTAGAGAGGGTACGAACTTTGTTAGAGCGGGTACGAACTTTGTTAGAGGGTGTACGAACTTTGTTAGAGAGGGGACGAACTTTGTTAGAGAGGGGACGAACTTTGTTAGAGTAGGTACGAACTTTGTTAGAGAGGGTACGAGTTTTGTTAGAGGGGGTACGAACTTTGATAGAGAGGGGAAGAACTTTTTTAGAGGGGGTACGAACTTTGTTAGAGGGGGTACGAACGTTGTTAGAGAGGGTACGAACTTTGTTAGAGGGTGTACGAACGTTGTTAGAGAGGGGACGAACTTTGTTAGAGAGGGGACGAACTTTGTTAGAGTAGGTACGAACTTTGTTAGAGAGGGTACGAACTTTGTTAGAGTGGGTACGAACTTTGTTAGAGAGGGTACGAACTTTGTTAGAGAGGGTACGAACTTTGTTAGAGAGGGCACGAACTTTGTTAGAGAGTGTACGAACTTTGTTAGAGAGGGTACGAACTTTGTTAGAGAGGGTACGAACTTTGTTAGAGCTGGTACGAACTTTGTTAGAGGGTGTACGAACTTTGTTAGAGAGGGGACGAACTTTGTTAGAGAGGGGACGAACTTTGTTAGAGTAGGTACGAACTTTGTTAGAGAGGGTACGAGTTTTGTTAGAGGGGGTACGAACTTTGATAGAGAGGGGAAGAACTTTTTTAGAGGGGGTACGAACTTTGTTAGAGGGGGTACGAACGTTGTTAGAGAGGGTACGAACTTTGTTAGAGGGTGTACGAACGTTGTTAGAGAGGGGATAAACTTTGTTAGAGAGGGGACGAACTTTGTTAGAGTAGGTATGAACTTTGTTAGAGAGGGTACGAGTTTTGTTAGAGGGGGTACGAACTTTGATAGAGAGGGGACGAACTTTGTTAGAGGGGGTACGAACTTTGTTAGAAAGGGGACGGACTTTGTGAGAGAGGGGACGAACTTTGTTAGAGAGGGTACGAACTTTGTTAGAGGGTGTACGAACTTTGTTAGAGAGGGGACGAACTTTGTTAGAGAGGGGACGAACTTTGTTAGAGTGGGTACGAACTTTGATAGAGGGGGTACGAACTTTGTTAGAGAGGGTACGAACTTTGATAGAGGGGGTACGAACTTTGTTAGAGAGTGTACGAACTATGTTAGAGAGGGTGCGAACTTTGTTAGAGAGGGTACGAACTTTGTTAGAGAGGGTACGAACTTTGTTAGAGGGTGTACGAACTTTGTTAGAGAGTGTACGAACTTTGATAGAGAGGGTACGAACTTTGTTAGAGAGTGTACGAACTATGTTAGAGAGGGTACGAACTTTGTTAGAGAGGGTACGAACTTTGTTAGAGGGTGTACGAACTTTGTTAGAGAGGGGACGAACTTTGTTGGAGAGGGTACGAACTTTGTTAGAGTAGGTACGAACTTTGTTAGAGAGGGTACGAACTTTGTTAGAGAGGGTACGAACTTTGTTAGAGAGGGTACGAACTTTGATAGAGGGGGTACGAACTTTGTTAGAGAGGGTACGAACTTTGTTAGAGAGGGTACGAACTTTGTTAGAGGGTGTACGAACTTTGTTAGAGAGGGGACGAACTTTGTTAGAGAGGGGACGAACTTTGTTAGAGTAGGTACGAACTTTGTTAGAGAGGGTACGAGTTCTGTTAGAGGGGGTACGAACTTTGATAGAGAGGGGACGAACTTTGTTACAAAGGGGACGAACATCGTCAGAGAGGGTACGAACTTTGTTAGAGAGGGTACGAACTTTGTTAGAGAGGGTACGAACTTTGTTAGAGGGGGTACGAACGTTGTTAGAGAGGGTACGAACTTTGTTAGAGGGTGTACGAACTTTGTTAGAGAGGGGACGAACTTTGTTAGAGAGGGGACGAACTTTGTTAGAGTAGGTACGAACTTTGTTAGAGAGGGTACGAGTTTTCTTAGAGGGGGTACGAACTTTGATAGAGTCGGGATGAACTTTGTTAGAAAGGGGACGAACATCGTGAGAGAGGGTACGAACTTTGTTAGAGAGGGTACGAACGTTGTTAGAGAGGGTACGAACATTGTTCGAGAGGGTACGAACTTTGTTAGAGAGGGTACGAACTTTGTTGGAGAGGGTACGAACTGTGTTAGAGGGTGTACGAACTTTGTTAGAGAGGGGACGAACTTTGTTAGAGAGGGGACGAACTTTGTTAGAGTAGGTACGAACTTTGTTAGAGAGGGTACGAGTTTTGTTAGAGGGGGTACGAATTTTGTTAGAGTAGGTACGAACTTTGTTAGAGAGGGTACGAGTTTTGTTAGAGGGGGTACGAACTTTGATAGAGAGGGGACGAACTTTCTTAGAGGGGGACGAACTTTGTTAGAGGGGGTACGAACTTTGTTAGAAAGGGGACGAACTTTGTGAGAGAGGGGACAAACTTTGTTAGAGAGGGTACGAACTTTGTTAGAGGGTGTACGAACTTTGTTAGAGAGGGGACGAACTTTGTTAGAGAGGGGACGAACTTTGTTACAAAGGGGACGAACATCGTGAGAGAGGGTACGAACTTTGTTAGAGAGGGTACGAACTTTGTTAGAGAGGGTACGAACTTTGTTAGAGGGGGTATGAACGTTGTTAGAGAGGGTACGAACTTTGTTAGAGAGGGTACGAACTTTGTTAGAGAGGGTACGAACTGTGTTAGAGGGTGTACGAACTTTGTTAGAGAGGGGACGAACTTTGTTAGAGAGGGGACGAACTTTGTTAGAGTAGGTACGAACTTTGTTAGAGAGGGTACGAGTTTTGTTAGAGGGGGTACGAACTTTGATAGAGAGGGGACGAACTTTGTTAGAGGGGGTACGAACTTTGTTAGAAAGGGGACGAACTTTGTGAGAGAGGGGACGAACCTTGTTAGAGAGTGTACGAACTATGTTAGAGAGGGTACGAACTTTGTTAGAGAGGGTACGAACTTTGTTAGAGGGTGTACGAACTTTGTTAGAGAGGGGACGAACTTTGTTAGAGAGGGTACGAACTTTGTTAGAGTAGGTACGAACTTTGTTAGAGAGGGTACTAACTTTGGTAGAGAGTGTACGAACTATGTTAGAGAGTGTACGAACTTTGATAGAGAGGGTACGAACTTTGTTAGAGAGTGTA